>JAFVLL020005730.1:0-20951 GCA_021397915.2 Tor tambroides | reverse complement strand
GTTCCTCAGGGGATCTATAGTGCACTATCTGATGTGATACTGTAGCTGACGGCTGCATGGTTACAATTTTATCTCTGATAGAATCGATCTTGGAAGTAAAGTAGTTCATAAAGTCATTACTGCTGTGCTCTTGGGAAATGCCAACACCTGTTGATGCTTTATTTTTCGTTAATTTAGTGACTGTATTGAATAAATACAGACATATAAAATAGACATAGTATTGCACAATATATCTACTTTAAACACTGCCATGAACCTCAAAAGGAATCAACAGATGTCCATGGGCCTTATTTCACATAAACAAGATTAAATTAATATAATATAAGTGAAGGTGATATTCAGAGCTGATAAATATTGTAGAGATTAAATATTGTAAATATTGTGATAAATACTGTAGCAATGGACGGAATCTAACTAGCCCATGTCAAAATAGACCTGTGCATTAAGTGATGTAGAGTAATTCAGAGTAACAAAACTACTGTGAAAAGCCTGTGGATTTCACAAGTCTGTGTAATTTCATGTTATTTTCATCTTAAAAAGTCTTTGTTTTCCACCAGGAGACACATTTTTGGCAAACTTTTTCATCTTCATGAATGAAAAGTTAATCTTTCAAGTGAATTTTACTGTAGACCTGCAGAGTTATAAAATTAATATAGGCTTTAAAATATTTTAAGTGTTTAAAAAAAATTATACAGCAGTGTGAAATTTGTATTTGTTATATATTCATGTACTGTATCTCACTCCAGCCAGGCAACCAATGCTGACAACCCTGATATAACATTTTACTTAGCTAATTTTAGATTAAAGTTTTGACTTCTGTGTAAAAATAACATTACATATTTTTGTAATAAAACAATTCTGTTTCATAAACTTGGTACTGAAAACAGCTTAACGTTATTTACCTCAACCTACCTTTGGAATCTTTGCTATTATATTCCAATATCATTATGCCTCTATTAGCTAGTTATAGATTAAGAGTGGTTGTTTTTTGTGTACAGATGGCTTGCTGCTGTGTATAATAATTTGTTGTTAAAATAACATTCTGTTCTGTAAATGCATTGTCTGCTGGTTTATTTAGCTACTTTTCAGTACACCACATTAAGTATGCCACTTAGTACTGTAAGACTTTGAATGTTAAAGTGCAAATTAACACCTGATCGCTCTTGTGGATTTGCTACTGTTACAATTAAAAAATGTAGAGGTGTAAAAACATTGGTATGATGTAAGCAACACAGCTACAACAAATAAAATTGATAATGGGTGTGTTAGATTTATAATGTGCGAATAATCAAGGATTGACAATAATCAGTTGTATTGGCAGCACTGAGGGGCCCCCAAATAAAATTCTGCTTAGGGCCCCTTTAAGGCTTGAGCTGGCCCTGGTGATACTGAAATCTATCCCAGCTACTGCTATTTTCTTATAAGAGCACCTTATTAAACTAGGAAAAATAATTTTGAAAAATAATCATTTTAACAATTAGTTTGAAAATAATTACAATGTTGCATAATCTGTAATAATAGACATCACCAATTTTACCCACTGAGAGATTTATTCATGAAGGAATAATTATCTCATAACTGTATTGCAGTCATACACACATTCTGTACAGTTTGTCTGAGCCGTGCATTAATTTGAACAGTGAGCTTTGATGTGGTGCTGGAGATACAGATCACTTCTCAAATCTCAAAATGCTTTTATGATGCACGGTTCATTTAAAAACAATCAGTTATGTCTTAAAATGGATCTTATGGATTAAGACACTTTAATTAATGCTGTCACATATAAAAAATCTGCTTCAAAATTAAATGAATTAGAATACCAATACCACTGACAGAAAAAAAAAAATATAGAAATAGTGAAAAATAATTGGGAATCATTTAAAAAAAATTGTAACATGTTTTATTCATTAGAAATTTAATGTCATGTTGCCAGCCTGTCTGTTTCCTTGATCTTAATTAAATGATGTCATTAAATTGTTGTCTCGCCGCTAGCCAATCGCTGCATTGTTGATCATGGTTTCGAGAGCTGATATATCTGCCCTTTTCAATGAACATGTCCACACAGAGTAATCTCAGACAACTGAATCCAGATATTTCATCAAATCCATTAACTTGTCTGAAGAACCAAATTAGCCAGGGATTAGTTATCTGGACTAAAAGATCTGTATCTGTCAAATTGTTACATCCTCCAGCTGGAGCGCCCATGATCTCTCATTATGAACTACATTCCCCACAATCCTTTGTTCATTATGGTTTGATTTCTCCCAATCTCCAGTTGTTGATATTTAAAGTCAGGTCCATATATATTTGGACACAGGCTCAATTTTTATTATTTTAGCTGCTAACCAAAACATATTCAAGTTATATAATGAATATGGGCTTAAATTGCACACTCTGAGCTTTAATTTGAGGATATTCCCATCACAATTGGAGGAAAGGTTAAGGAATTACAGCTCTTTAATATGGACGTAACTCCTTTTTCAAGGGACCATAAGTAACTGGAGAGTTGACTCAAAAGCTGTTTCATGGACAGATGTGGGCTATTCCTTCATTATTTCTGCATCAGTTAAGCGGATAAAAGGTCTGGAGTTGATTCTAAGTGTGCCATTTGTATTTGGAAGCTGTTGCTGTGAACCACATCATGCGGACAAAGCATCTCTCCATACAAGAGAAACAGACCATTGTTAGGCTTCAAAAACAAAACAGATCCATCAGAGAGAGATAGCAGTACATTCTGAGAAAACAAGAACGCACTGATGAACTCAGAAACATAGAAAGACCTGGACAACAGTGGTGATGATCAGAGAATCCTCTCCATGGTGAAGAAAAACCTTTTCACAACATCCAGCCAAGAGAAGAACACTCTCCAGGAGACAGACGTGTCTACAATCAAGAGAAGACTTCACCAGAGCAAATACAGAGGATTCACCACAAGCTGCTGTAGCATTTGAAACAATCAGACACACATTTTTTTCATTTGATTTAACAAATCAATTATTCCTTAGATTAACAAACAGCCACAGACCCCTCACCCAACACCAGACTCGGTGCCCATATGTCTGTGAACGAAGTCTTTTGCCAGGCCAGATAAACTTTACGACCTAATGGCATGTGGAGAGTCCTTTCTCTCACTACACTTTCCATAGGAAAGACACATAATACACCATAAAAATGGACTCTTCTCTAATTAATTCATTGAAAAACCTTTCTTTGAATGGACACACATATCCTTCAGGTCATTGTGTATGTTATTATTCTTCTTGTATATGTTCTTGTGTATTGTATCCTGTTTTATGCATGCTTATAATAGATCACTAGTTAATATCACTTTAACTGTATCATGTTTGGTCTCTATCCATTCGTCTTCAGATGATTTAATTGAGAGTGTATATTATATGTCGATACCTATGCAACATGTATGTGTTCTAAGAATCTTTAGTAGTTTATATATCGACTTCCAATCCAGCTCATATGCAAATTACCATGTTCAGAGACAAAGAGCCGTAAAACTTTCCCTCCAAAGTTCAGGACTCCCATTGGCTCTTTGACTCCCCAGAGGTGTGACCTCTATAGCAGATAAAGCTCTCACTTCAGTGACGCCCCGGCAGTCTGCGGTTCTGTTAGATCCAAAGAGGATGAAGATGTGAGCTAAAACTCTTCTGAACACCTTAAGTTTTGCGCCAGGCCTTGCGGCCTTGTCTTTCCATTCAACCAAGCTCCTTGGACCTCAGCAGATCTCTTTCTTAGCTCTTTTTCCACTCACTACTTGGAAGAACATTTCTACCTCAGAACATCTTTGGAATTCATCACTCTTCAACCCGGAAGAACGTGATCGGGAGTCCAAACCTTGAAAACCATTAAGACTTTCATCTGAGACTGCATTCCAGACACTCGTCATGACCAAAACAATGCAAGTATCGTACATTTAAATAAACGAAACAGAGGTTATTAGTACAAGTTATAGACCCCGTTATAAATGGCGCTGATGGTTTTACTCAGGTGGTTAAATTACTTTCCCCTAACTGCATTCTCTGGCTTTCCTGATGGTTTCATCCATCAACTCTCATTAGCCCTTTCCCCACGTATGAGTGATTGTATGTTTGTTTGTTAGTTTGTTTGTTTGTTTGTTAGACTAGTCTGCGTTAGTGTTTAGTTAATAAAAGTTGTGTGCACAAATTACATGAGTTTCTGATTCTGCTTTGCATATTAATGTCCCTTTATGATTTTGATCCTTACTACATGCTCTAATGCATTAATACTTAGAAAAGTATTTTCTGTGGCCAAGAAAATATCCTTTCTTAGAGTTGATATGAACTTAATGTTCGCTGGACGAACAGGTTAGTTGATGGCAATTTAATTCTGCGACAGTTATTACTGTCAGCCGATATAAATAATTGTAATTAATCATAATTAATTGTAATTATTTATATACAATTCCCTTTTAAGCTAAATTTGCTACACTGCAAACAAGCCCAGATTAGACTTTGCCAAAAAAAACATCTAAAAAACCAGAGCACTTCTGGAAAAGCATTCTTTGGACGGCTGGAATTAAGATCAACCTGTTCCAGACTGACGGGAAGAAGAAAGTCTGGAGAAGGCTTGGAGCAGCTGATGATCAAAGCACACAACATCATCTGTGAAACATGGATCAGTGTGATCATGAGCTGCATGGCTTCAGTGGCTCTGGGTTACTGGTGTTTAGTGATGATGAGACAGAAGACAGAAGCAGCCGGATCAGTTCTGAAGTGTATAGAGATATACTCTCTGCCCAGATTCAGTCAAATGCAGCAAAGCTGATTGAGCGGCGCTTCAGAGTACAAATGGACGATGACCCAAAACATACAGCACAAGCAACCCAGGAGTTTCTGAAGGTAAAACAGTGGAATATTCTGCAACAGCCAAGTTAATCTCCTGATGTCAACCTGATTGAGCAGCATTTCACTCGCTGAAGAGAAAACTAAAGACAGAAAGAGCCACAAACAAACAACAACTGAAGTCAGCTGCAGTAAAGACCTGGCAAACATCACAAAGGAGGAAACCCAATCTCTGCTGATGTCCATGAGTTCAGACTTAAGACAGTCATCACCAAATTATTTATTTGCCAAATTACATTTGAGCCCCTTAAAATGGAGGGGGGGGGGGGGGGGGACTGTGTATAAAAATGGTTGTCATTCCTAAGCATTTTATGTTATATTTTTGTTCAACCTGTTGAATTAAAGCTTAAAGTCTGCACTTCAGTTTCATCTTGATTGTTTCATTTTAATTCTATTCTGGTGGCATACAGAGCCAACATTATGAAAATTGTGTCAGTGTCCAAATACAGTATATATGGACCTAGTAACTGTAAATCAGATTAAATCAAAGGCCATACAACAACTACTAGCATGATATGTTTGCTTAATTGTCATAATAATAATGCCACAATTATTTTTTTTTAAAAAAGGCTGTTATTTTAAATGTTATTTCTAGTAATATGTTAATGTTGCGATCACACTCGAATATACTTTTAGTTTATGCTTTAGTATGTTAGGTAATGAATTATTTATTTGTACTTAGCATTACTTTAGAAATATTGTATATAAATCATTTCCTTAAAATTGATTAAATAGCATTTTTAAAAGTGTGCTTAAAATATGTAAAACATATATTAAAGAGTGTTTGGTATTTCCTTTTAATTTATTTCATTTGTGTTACCTGAAAAACTATTTTTTTTAAACAGTCTACTTGTTGGTATATGAGCAATTCTTCAAGTATGAGGAATACTTTTAAGTGCACTTTATCCAAAGCATCTCACTATGCATTCAAGGTACACATTTGATTAGTGTGTGTTCAAGCAATAGTGTGAATGAATCTTCTGAATTAGGCAGATAGCTACTGATAATTAATGGTCAGAGGGGAGCTCTTACTTTCTGAAAACATCACAGATAAATCCCTCATGACACTCTTCAGTGAATAGCACTACAAATAGAAACTCTTCACACAGATAAGAGCTCTTAATGCTGTTCTAAACACGCATCAGTCTCCTACTAGCACCACTGACAGATCAAACATACACATCAGCCATACAAATAACCCAAACTAAAACCAATGTGAAACAAAAAGCAAATGGAAAGGCTACAGGAACCCAGAAAGAGAATCTGAATGTGTGAAAACACACAACAATATGTGGATAACAGGCCACTATCTCTCTTTCTCTCTGTCTGGGCACATGTGCGGAGTGAGTGGAAGAGCTGAGTTGGTTGCTATTGGCAGAGAAATAGGTGCACAAAACATTATGTCTGCTTCTGGGATGAACAAAGCAGTAGTTGTATTTCTGAAAGAGGTTGGAATGGTCAATCAGTTAGTGGAGTGTGGTTTGACTGTCCAAGATGTATTTGTTCCAGTTCTACCATTGTTCAACCGTTCGTAAAAGGTGATGCTCTCATATGTAGTGCCATTTATCTCCGATAAAGCGCTTGAGGGTATCTTGGCTCATTATGTAAAATTGATTGGGCCAAATAAAATGATCCCTCTAGGTTTAAAGAATCCACAAAACATTTTCCTTTTTCAAATTTATGTGTCTGTTTTAAAAAGTTGGCAGTTGTTTAAAATGTTAAGAGAAAATAGTGATCATTATGGTGTTTTAGACCCACTATTCTTCAGTCTACTTTTTAAAATAGACAATTTTAAAGTTCAGTAACTGAAAAGTTTCTAAGGGCGAGGAATAGTTACTGTAAAAGACTTATTTGATTTTACAAAAGGTCAACAGCATACGATTAAATCAATTACTGATCAGGTTGGGCTCAGATCAGAGAGGTATGTTGAAAGGACAATTGAGGATCATAAAAAATCATTCCCTCAATCTTTCTTGGCTTATATAGACCTTTTTTTTTCTTGAGAATGATGAAAAATCTTTTTCCAAATCTTAAAGTAGAAATAGTTTCTGAATTAGATGAGGATTTAAACAATTTTATTATTGAAAGGATTTAAAGATGTATTGTTTCAAAATGTGAAAAAAAAAGACAATGGACTTGATTTATCAATCTAACATAGAAACGAGTGCCGATCCGAGCACACAAATCAGGGTTGCGACAGGGTTCACATGTGATTCACGAAACTTTCATATACCTCCAGTCCCATCTTCTGAGTCCACACTTTCATGACATAATGCTGCATTGACTGTCAGGTAGAAGTCTACCGTGGAGCTCACCTCAGTGTGCATCGAGGGCGCTTAAGAGCACTCTTCTGAAAGCTAAAATGGTGAATGGGACAAATGTCAACTTGCATCGATGGAACTGATATGAGTTCTAGATGAGTTCTTCACTGATATGACATGAGTGTCAGAACTGGACCATGAAGCAGTGGAAGAAGGTTGTCTGGTCTGATAAATCTCTCTCTCTCTCACACACACACATATACGCATACATATATATAGAAATATATAAGAGCCGGGGGGTGAAAACTTTTTGAATTTGAAGCAGTGTAAATTTAATTTATTTTGTCTTCTGGGAAATAAGTAAGTATTTTCTGTAGCTTCTGAAGGGCAATACTAACTGAAAAAATATGATATTTAGGAAAAATAAGAAACATGTACACATCTTCATTCTGTTTAAAAGTTTTCACCCCCTGGCTCACTGCATGAAAAGAGCAGTTTACGGACCAGTAAACTCCTGTACACACCGGAGATTTTTGGACAAATCTGGGAGTATTACTGACCAGACACGGAAATACCATGGGTCTGTATACTGCCAAACATGTACCAGTTCGGATGTATGTTACTGAGGTACTACTCTTCCATGCAACAGCCATGGCAAGTAATCCCCTAAATGAAAGGGGCATTCACACCACATCAAAAAATACACATCATACCTCATAACACACACTGACTTTTGGGGGGCATTAATCACTATTAGTAGAGATACTGCTAGAGAAACCACTTCTCCTGATACACCAGTAAAGGACCAGGTCTTAATTTCTGTGAAATAATATGGAAAGAATGAAACTGAGGAGAGAGAATGCCTTCAAATTATAAAACATACATACGTATGTTCTCTAATGGCTCTGTCAAAAATAATATGGCAAGCTATATTTGAGTTCAGTAATATTAAGACTAATTTGAGGCTGTTGGGTGAAACTTCCCTGGCTCACCCCCTCCCTCCAGCACCTTAACTGCTGGTCATTAACTTATGAAAGGTGTGACAGCCACCAGTCTTCACAACCAGCAGTGTTTCAGCTGTATATGTCCATGAATCTTCACAGATTCCTGTATGTGTCCGGGTACACCGGAGTATGTAGGTATTTCTGGAAATTTGCTGTTCTGTGTAACTTGGCTCAGGTAATTTCCACATACATCCAGCAAACCTGAAATTACACAGCAGTTTACCATGACCAGATATTACCAGATTTGACTCTTTTCATGCAGTGCCTCTTAATGCATGGTGTTTCCTTCTGGAGCATCAGTGAGCATTTGAACATTCTGTAATAGCTGCATATGAGTCCCTCGCTTGTCATCAGTGTGAAAACATGGATCTCAAAATCATACAGTCATTGTTGGAAAAGATGCTGGAAAACCAACAAATTTGTGAAACTTGAAGGATTTTTCTGAAGGACAGCGGGCAGTTTAACTGTTCGGGACAAACAAACGACTCGTGAACAACTATCACTAAACAAAACGCAGCTGTGAATTGTTCAGGTATAATCAAGGGGATGTAAACTTTTGAACAGGGTTATTTTTATAAATTCAACTATTATTTTCTCTTGTGGACTATGTAAACACCTTTTATGTGAAATATTTTATTCAGGTCAGTACTAAATAAACAATAACATGCATTTTGTATGATCCCTCTTCTTTTGGTAAAAATAATTAACATTTTACAGATTCTGCAAGGTGTATATTTTTGACTTCAACTATATATATATATATATATATATATATATATATGGTGGGCGAACCTCTGAGGCCACCAGAGGTTGGTTTCCAAGCAGTGCCTGTCACATTGGATGAATGGCTTTCTTTCTTCTTTCTTCTTTCTTTCTTTATTTATAAAGCACTTTCACACAACTACCGGTTGAACCAAAGTGCTGTACAATACAGCTAAAATAAAACAAATAAAAAACCATAAAACATCAAAACACAATATTACAATACAGTTGACATGGCTAGATGAAAGCTATTGACAAAATTTGTTTTTAAGCACTGGCAAAGAGGGCGCAGCTCTAATAGAAACTGGTAATTTGTTCCATAGACTAGGACCAGCAAGGCTCGATCACCTCTACAATAAAACCTTGATCTAGGAACAGAGAGGATACCAAGACTACTGGATCTTAGGGACCTATTTTGTTCATGGATAGAGATTGCCTCAGAGAGATACGATGGGGCTTGATTATGAAGAGATTTAAAAACAAAAGTTAAAATTTAAAAAATAATTCTAAATTTGACTGATTACCAGTTTAGTGAAATAAGAATGGGCGAGATGTGATCAAACCTCCGTCTGCCTGTCAGCATCCTTGCAGCAGCATTTTGGACCAAATGTAAACGCATTATAGAGGACTGACTTATACCATAGTATAGTGAATTACAGTAACCTAAACGAGATAGAACAAACAAGTGAATAATCTGTTCAAACTGTTTTACAGAGAGTAAAGATTTGATTTTTGATAAACACCGTAAGTGGAAGAAACTTGATTTGACCACTGCACTCTTTTGTTTCTCAAAACCCAGGTTACAATCAAAAAGAAGATTTTTAGCACAGGGTGTAAAGTAGGAAGAGAGATGACCAAAATGAAGGGCACAGTCTTCATATGACTTTAAACCAAACAAAATGATTTCAGTTTTGTTCTCGTTTAACACTAAAAGATTCTGCTTTAACCATATTTGTAATTGGTTTAGACAATTCAACAGAGGTCCTAAAAATTCTTTACTTTTGTGCTGCAAGGGAAAATACAGCTGAGTATCATCCGCGTATAGGTGGAAGGACACTCCATATTTCTCAAAGAGAGCACCCATCGGTAGCATAAATATAGAAAATAAAACTGGGGCAAGGATTGAGCCCTGTGGCACCCCACAAGCAAGTGGGCCTGAGGACGAACTATGTTGGCCAATGGAAACACTAAAACTTCTGTTTGTTAAAAAAGATTGAAACCATTTCAACACCTTACCCTGTAACCCAACACAGCTCTCCAACCTGGAAATCAAGATATTGTGGTCAACCATATCAAATGCAGAGCTTAAGTCTAAAAGAACCAAAGCCACAGCATTCCCTTTATCTGTTTCTAGTAAAATATCATTTACAACTTTTAAAAGTGCAGTTTCTGTGCTGTGTTGAGACTTAAAACTCGATCTGAATTTTTCAAAAATATTATTTGACATCAAATGGGACTGCAGCTGGGTCAACACAATTTTCTCAAGAGTCTTAGAAAGAAATGGCAAGTTTGATATAGGACTAAAATTATTAAAATTTGAAGAATCAAGATTAGGCTTCTTTAATAATGGAGTTACTGTAGCTGTTTTTGGGCAGTCAGGGACAACCCAAGTAATTAGACTAGTATTAAAAATAGTTAAAAGATCATGTCCAACAGTATTGAAAATCTGTTTTAGAAATCTAGATGGAATGATATCTTGAGAAGATGAAGTTGATATTAGACGTTCAACAATGCCTTTTAAAGGCTTTACCACTTGGGATTTGGTGTCCACTCCACTCGGAGTGTTGCATCTTTCAGGCCTTTGGTTAGGGGTGCACCCTTACACGATATACATGGTGTGGCAGGCTGGTCCTATCCGCACACATTCAAACATCCCCAGGGTCACAAGTTCTTCAGGGTTGATCCAGACAGCAAGAGTAACATAGCTTTGTTTTTGTTTTGGGTTTTTTTATGCATAATAAAGATCCAAAACTAACTTCAAATTTAATTGTTTTGGAAATAACATCACAATGCTAAAAACCTTGAAAAAAATAGGCTAAATTAACTTTAAAAGGACAGATATAACTCATAGAGGTGCAGGTTAGTGAAAGTGACATGACATGAGGCCAAGTAT
The DNA here is from genome assembly GCA_021397915.2 of Tor tambroides. Classification (NCBI taxonomy): domain Eukaryota; kingdom Metazoa; phylum Chordata; class Actinopteri; order Cypriniformes; family Cyprinidae; genus Tor; species Tor tambroides. The sequence goes on along the minus strand of JAFVLL020005730.1, from coordinate 9,937 downwards.
GGTAACCCATACTTGGAATTTGTGCTCTGCATTTATCCCATCCAAAGTGCATACACACAGCAGTAAACACACACACCATGAAAACACACCCGGAGCAGTGGGCAGCCATTTATGCTGCGGCGCCCGGGGAGCAGTTGGAGGTTCAGAGCCTTGTGCATTCATTCCCCCCACCTACAATTCCTGCCGGACCTGAGACTCAAACCCACAACCTTTGGGTTACAAGTCTGACTCTCTAAACATTAGGCCACAACTGCCAGGTTATTCAACCAGTCTGCATAATGTCTCATTCCCTTTTGGATATTGTGTATATAGGGGAGCGCGGGGCACAAACTAGTGTGGGGTGAGTTGTAACACGTGTGGTTTAAATATTTCTAGCATAACCAAAGAAAAAAGTGCGCCAAAATTCAAAAATCTATTGATTATATTGCTAAATATTTATTTTACCACAGTAAAACTAAATTTCTGGCTGAAGTCAATTTTTCAACTCAGTTTTAAGTATTTATTTAAAATGAGACAAATGTGATATTACTTTAATCTCTAATCTGTTATTAGAGATTAGAGATTAGATCAGTTTAGATAGTTTTTTTATTGCTTCGCTAACTAGCAGAAGACACTAACCAGTTTTAAATTCCAGTTGCGCAGATGGGGAACGTTGTAACACTGCATTACAATGTGCCCCACTATTATTAAACTATGCTATTCTATGACATCAACAATATAATTTCTAATATTTACTTTTGAGTTTTAATGAGAAACCATGAGAAACAGGTGAATAAAGACTAACAATCGATGTTCAGAAATTATTAATTCAAGAAATGTAAAGCATTTTGGCTTGTTTATGGCGTGTCTCATGTTTTTTGAGAGGTGTGTGTGGAGGGAGGGGAGTGTATCTCTGTGTTTTTCTAAATGTCTGAATGTGTTTTGACAAAATATTTTAGTTTGTCTTGTATATTTTTCTCATTGGATCAGATAACATTTTAAGCTGTCAAATGGTCATGTTACAACATGCCCCTCGGATGTTACAATATACCCCATCTAACGGGGCATGTTGTCACATTTCACTTCCATTCTTTTGAAGTAAATAAAAAAAAAATGTATTCAATGTAATTATGAAACAAAGCGATATGCGTATTTGTACTACGAGTGTGAAATTAATGTGGATAAAAAATTATACTCTGAACCCCACGTGGATTTACACAAACCGAGAAAGTCAAAAAGTGTTAGGTTGTGCCCCTCTCTCCCCTACACAAATGAATGCATTTTGTTCCAGGCTCAGTTACAAATCTAGCTGTAAACCCAGGTGGTGTGTTAAGAGAGTGGTTTTACTGAGCATTCAGCGAAATAGACGGCTGTGATTTCCTTCAGATAAACCTGATCAGAATCAAATGGGCCCAGTCAGGCAGGTAGCTGCGAGCCCAAAGTAGATCCATGTCTATTTAAGCCTTTTGGTGGTCATGCTGCAGGTAAGTGTTTGTGTACATATATAAATAGTCTTGTGAGTGTTTCTGATCAATAGCACGCTCATTTGTACTACAGAGGTTGGCATAGGGGTTGTGTGTGTTGTTCCTTACTACACGAGTGAGGTTAAGCGGCGAGTGAATTTTGGAGCGAGTGTGTGTGTGTGTGTGTGTGTGTGTGTGTGTGCTTGGTTAGCCTCTGTTAGAGTGTGATCTGGCTTCTCTCTCTGTCTCCGCAGGCCTCCGCTCCGGCTGCGTCCTCCATTGATTGGCGCGCTGACTGGACACTCAGGTTTAACTAGACGGCAGCTCTTCGATCCACACCGCCTCAATCTAAGAGCGTTTAACACAGCGGTGTCAGTCAGCCGTCTGATTGCTTAAACTGTCCAAGACATGCCGCACAATGACACAGAGACTGGGTAGAGCAGGGAGCTTGTTTTTGTTATTGGAAGGCTGAGGGCAAATTTACATATAAAACATATCCAAATGGTGGCTGGGGCAACCTGGAAACACCAAAAAACACCCTCACACTTTGACGCTTGCTGTCTGACGTTTCATGATATACAGTGCCCTCCACTAATATTGGCACCCTTGGTAAATCTGAGCAAAGGTGGCCGTGAAAATAAATCTGCATTGTTTATCCTTTTGATCTTTCATTCAAAAAATTCACAAAATTCTAACCTATCATTGAAGTAAAACAGTTGAAAGTGGGGAGAAAATCTCATGATAAAATAAATGTTTTTCTCCAATGCATGTTGGCCACAATTATTGGCACCCCTGGAAATTCTTATGAGTAAAATATCTCTGAAGTATATTCCCATTCATATTTACATTTTTTTAGCATACCAGGGAGACTAGGAGCATGATATTGTCCAGCTATGACTTCCTGTTCCAAAAGATTATAAATATGAGGAACACAAAGGCCAAATTCCCTTAATCATCCATCACAAGGAGTAAAACCAAACAATAAAGTTCTCATGTGCAGAACAAGATTGTTGAGCTTCACAAAATAGAAAGTTGCTGTAAGACAAAAGCTAAAGCATTGAAAATCCACATTTCCACCATCAGGGCAATAATTAAGAGGTTCCAATCAACTAAAGATGTTAGAAATCTGCCTGGAAGAGGACGTGTGTCTATATCGTCCTAATGCACAGTGAGGAGGAGAGTTTGAGTGGCCAAAGACTCTCCAAGGATCACAGCTGGAGAATTGCAGAAATTAGTTGAGTCTTGGAGTCAGAAAGCCTAAAAATATATATATATAAATCAAACAGCACCTACATCACCACATGTTGTTTGGGAGGGTTTCAAGAAAAATTCTCCTCATTCATCCAAAAACAAACTCCAGCATATTCAGTTGTCAGACACGACTGGAACTTCAAATGACACTGGCTTCTATGGTCAGATGAAACTAAAAAAAGAGTTTTTTGGCAGCAAACCCACCAGATAGGTTTAGTTCAAACAAGGATAAAAAGTACCCCACGCCCACGGTTAAATACACTGCTGGATCTTTAATGTTGTTGGGCTGTTTTTCTGCAGGAGGTCCTGGACACCTCGTTCAGATGCAAGGCATCATGGATTCTCTTAAATATCAACAGATAAAAAATCTAAAGCTGACTGCCTCTGTCATCAAAATCAACACAAAAATGGGTCACTAAGCACAAAATGGAGCTTTTGCCATGGCTGTCCCAGTCCTCTGACCTGAACCCTATAGAAAATGAGTGAGGTGAACTAAAGAGGAGAAGCACCAACATGGAGCTGTGAATCTGAAGGATCTGGAGAGATTCTGCATGAAGGAATGGTCTCTGGTCTCTTGTCAGATGTTCTCCAAACTCTTCAGGCATTACAGGAGAAAACTCAGGGCTGCTATCTTGGGAAAAGGACATTGCAATAATTGGGTGCCAATAATTGTGGCCAATATGAACTAGAGAAAGCATTTATTTCACAATGAGATTTTCCCCTCACTTTCAATTGTTTTACTTCAATGATAGGTTAGAATTTTGTGATTTTTTTGAATGAAAGATTAAAAGGATAAACAATGCAGATTTATTTTCACAGCCACCTTTGCTCATATTTACCAAGGGTGCCAATATTAGTGGAGGGCACTGTATCACTGTATTTAAGAAACGTGTGACTTTTCCCTTATCTGTATTTGTTGATTTTTTTTTTTTTTTACACTTCCCATGCAAGAAAAGACAAGCATTATTTGCCATGCTTACCTATGCTGTTGTGTGCTGGTTACTACTGCTTTAGATGTGGAGCAGTCAGAGCCTTGCTGCTAACCAGCAACACTATGCTGGTGAAAGTCTAACCCTAAGAGTTGATAAAAAATTTTGTTCCAGGATAATCAAGGATGTTAATCTGCAATCATGTCCAGCTAAAATCAAAGCCACCTGCTGGGCAAAACAAAATAAATGCTGCTTTATAAAGGAAGGTATGCAAAATACAGTCAGATGCATCTTGAAAATGAGTTACATAGCAGATGAGATTTGGACTGGACACAGATGACAACAGCAATCACACACAAAGGCATCAAACCTGGCACTGCAGTCCAATAGCTGTCTGCTTCCAAATACCAGGTAATTAAGTCTGTCAGAAATTCTGAACATGTCAATCTGAATGGTGAAGGTACTGTTGAAATAAATACATTTCATACACTAACATTTTTCATGGAAATGTAAAAGTCAAAAGATGAATTTCTTGTTTTGCCAAACAAAAGCTAAAATAGTCGTTTATAAATGATTCCAACTCACTCCACTTATTACAAAAATAAATTGCCATAAAACAACAAACAATGACAACAACAAAAACATGAGTCAACAAGTCAATGGCTGGCTGAAATACTAAAGACAAAACAAGACAGGACAGGACAGGATGAGTCCAGGCTTGATGAAACAAAATAGTAAAGGACAGGATTGGACACAACAGGATAGGACAGACAGAGCAGAGAAGAATAGACTCAAGTCTGTTCAGAGTATTTATCAAGAACTTGTCTTAAACAAGGAAGGTGTCTCTGTAGTCAGGATGGTCAGTCAATAGAAATAAGGCATCTGAGATCTGTAGTCAAGTGTGGGACTGCTGCGTATGGACATGATTGTCTACTTTCTCTGGGTTTTATTTAAAGTCATTACTCTAAATGCTCTCCCTTACAAAAGAAAGAAAGAAAAAAAATTATATATATACTTTAAGTTCATTTTATTAAGCAAACTTGTACACATAGTATTTGATGTCATAAATGGTTACAAAGTAAAGGAGAGAAAGGATCTAAGTGTAGCAATGTTTATATTTATTCAGGAAAAAAAATCTGAGCAGCAAAGAACAGGACAACCAATAAATACACAACAAGAACTGACCAGTGAACTGGCTTAAATACAGAGAATAAATGAGATAATTAACTAGACACGTGTAACACATGAGGGCAAAACAAAAGCAGCTAATAAACCTGGACAAAGGAAAAATGAAATAACACAGGACAAAACGCAGTCCAACTCAAAACAGAACTCAAACACAGATGAAATGAGAATAGTGCTATCAAAATTAGTGTATTAACAAAGGCGATTCATTTTTCCAGTTTAATGACGTTAAAAATATTTAATGCAGTTAACGCAGGGGTGGAGCTTGAGTTGGCCATCCCACTCACAACTGCTGCTTCTGTCTCGTTTTTCTTGACAAGAATTGCATTTGTTTAGACGCAGAACGTCTTTACGACCGCATCAAACAGGAGACTTTTCAGACTCCAGACACCTCAGCGCCAGGCAAGAGTCAAACGAGCACGGAAACGGTAACGAGGAGCTTCAGCAGAACATCAGTGAACTGCGCTCATTTGCACGCATTTCGACAATTTGTTTCATGTTTTAAATTATTTCAAATATCAGTATTCAACGTTTTAAGTTAAAAACAAAACATTAGGCCTATTTATGCATCTGCAACTGCAAGTTAAATGCATCCATGTCCCCTCTGAGGTACATTGAACTGTGTAAATAAATACATCTATATGCCACTTCAGATGCAGATTCTAGAAATGTTTTCTCATGTTGGAATGAAAGACACTAAGTACCAGATGAAGTGGAAGAAAGAGTTAAAACTAAACACAATCTTGCTACTATTAACATTTTTTATATATACATTTATTTGCTCCTTTTACATTCTGCATTTACTTGTACTTTCAGTTCTTAAGTACGTTTAATGTTTCAAAAATAATTTTCATACTTAAGTACAATAAATATCACATAAGTTAAGACTTTTTCTCAAGTAATATTCTAAATGGTGACTTCAACTTCTACCAAAGTCATTTTCTGGTAAGATATCTGTACTTTTACTTGAGTATGGCTTTCAGGTACTTTATACACCACTGGAAAAAATCACTGGGTGGACTTTTATCATTATAGGGTGGATGCGTACACACACTGATAACACACATTTATGTTCAAACAACATGTAAAAGTGAATTTTGCATCTGATGACCCCTTTAAAAACTGTAATATTAGGTGGGATTAATCATGTTTAATCACAATTAATTTCAGAAAAAAAAAGTGTCATTATTTCATTATTTTTTTTTATCGATTGATGCACTAAACGAGACATAACCCTGATACATAAACTGACCCATGTTTTAGTTTAAAAAAAAAGTCTATATGTATAAAAAAAAAAAAAAACATTTGGAGTACACACTTGATTTACCTCACATTTATTTGTCCTTACAAATATTACAGTTGTCTTTGTGGGTTCATGACATTGGCACAACAACAGCGCAATCCATGATTGCAAATTTACTTTTACCCACACACATTTTTTTATCAAGATGACCTATAATCCTGTCAGTGTTGTGTGAATGTCTGTGTACTTCTGTACACCTCCTGTTTGCTACTTCCTATAAACTCATGTGTTTGTCTCTCCTTCTCTTTTTTTTTGTCTCACAAATGTATTTCACACATCTCATGGCCCCACACAAAAGTCCTTAATGTCAGAAAACCCTCAGTGTTTCTGCTTCTTATTTAGTTGCCCTGTATCATGATGCTATTATCTCTCAATATCCTCACAAGACCGCGGCTTGCTCTGCTTGCAAGAGGAAATGATTACAGTGTGTGACCTTACCTCACCATTTGTGGCACACATTATAACACCCACACACGCTTACATGTGCACACTCACAAACATTTTGGCTGTGCTTCCTCCCACTCAACAGCACACACAAATTCTCCCTAAAAACCAAAGATATTTGCCAGTGCTTTTTGGAATTCTCACCGATTCTTTCTGTTTGTCTCACACTTGCGCACAGATTCTACCACAGTCTAATGCTCTAACGCTCTGGGTTTCTGATCAAAGCTCTTTCAGTGTGTAATAGACAGATCGATCTGATCTTCTGGTCTCAACGGCTGGGCTGAACCATTACTGATATCAGAATTAAAGTTCACACGCTTGAGTGAGCAGGCAGAGAGCTCTGTGATTCAGCTCATTCTCTGGTAAATAAGCCACAAGGGGCTGTGCGTTACAATAATTTGATCACAGTTAGGTCTCCAACTTCGGCTGAAGAAAATAAGTTCAGATAAGCTTGATAATGATCAATTTCTTTTTAAGAAAATAAGGCACACTCCCCATTTCTTTATATGACATATTTTAAGTAAGCCTCTGGTGACAGGTGACAATTCAACACATATACAAAAATAAAATTCTATGCGTATGTCTACAGTGCGTGTGACTGTAAAGAATGAAATCTTGAAGTTCATATTTGTTGGCATAGCTTTGTATAGAAAATAGAAAGTAAAGGAATAGATGCATGTGGCAAAAGATATGGTTCTAGCACTATCTTTCCAAAGCATTTATAACCTTCGGTGCACACTATAGGGCTGCCTAGTAGCGTAACATGGTTACGTATGATATTTGAATATGGCATTGTCACGTTTCTCCTAGGGTGACCATATCTCCTCTTTTTCTTGGAAACGTCCTGGCCAGGATTTCTATGTTGCCTAAAAATATCCAGGTTTGGCTTTGTTTTCCTGTTTAACATGCATTTGAAAGATTTAAAGTAATAAAGATTATTACTTTCTCTAAATGCAAAATAAATTTTTGTGAGCAATCTTATTTTTTTTTATTTAGCATTGATAAAATTTCACACAACAGATGTTTACATAGAGACCACAAGATAAAATAATAAATGAATTTGCACAAAAGACCCAATTTCAGTTTACATCCATTTGAACAGTGTGTGCCAGTACCTGGATGATCAGAGCTTCTTGAGCATCAGGGAACGTTTGCACCGCAATGTGTAATAGTTGCATACGAGTCCCTTGACTCTCATTGTCATGCCGTCACTGTTGAAAATGTTTAGAGAAGGATTTTTTTCTGAAGAACAATTCCTGAAGTCAAGCAATGTAGCAACATTCCACATTCATTCAGAATTTAGAGTAAGACCTTTCTGTTTTCTAAGTTTACAATTTCACATTTTATTGTTTTCCCAAAAGAGAGATTGAGAGCTTGAAGCTAAATTCATGTTTGTAATTGATAAGCATGGTTAACATTTAACACGCACCTCATATGATGAAGGAATTAGGTGGTTGTTTGAACATTACCCTCTGGAAGCACACGAAGATTTGGAACTGCTGTCCCTAAAGAAACAAGTATTAGCAACTTCATAGCAACCAGTACCCCTGTGTCCATGCTGTCGTCATGGAGACAACCCCATGCTTCTGCTGGAACAAAGTGCTGATGGGAGAGATGCTTACGCACACAGACAAACTCTTTCAAGGGTGTGCGTGCGTGTTATCTTCAGGGCTGGAGCGTATGTGGGAGGGTTATGCATTTATGCCTGTACCATGGTGAGTATTTAGGCATCGGTTCTGAGAGAGAACTTGATATTCACTGTGCAGAGGTTCATTTTAGATGGGAAACTGTGAGGTGAGAGGTTTTCTCACGTTTGCAGAACAATATCACTGTTTGAAACTCTGAGGCCTGGTTTCATCTCAGAAGTGATCAGGCCACGCAGATCGCGGTTTACACCTGGTCGCGATTGTGATCGGACTGATTGTGATTCTAGGAGATGGGCTCTGATTTTGTGACTAAATTTCTCACATGTACAAGTCATACAAAACACAAAAAGTGGTGGAAAAAATCAATAAAAGTGGGCCAATTTAGTCCCAAGAAGTATTGAAGTAGTACACGTATAAGTGTACTGGGTAACACTTTATTTTAAGGTGTCATTGGTACATGTTACATGTACTTACTATTGTAACAACAATAAATTATGCATAAGCACATGCAAGTAACTGTAAGACATACCCTAACCATATAGTAAGTACATGTAGTTATTAATATTACTCAGTACTTAAATGTATAATTACACTGTAACAAGAACACCTTAAAATAAAGTGTAACCATGTACTACTAGTACATTCATAGTAGTATCCTTATTACATAAAGTACACTGTAAAAAATGACCATGATTTTAACGGTAAAAGACTGTAAAAATGCTACAGTAAAACCTATTAATTTGTTAACGGTAAGTTCACTTACTATATATGACGAAAAACTGCATTGGACATTACATGTAATTTTATGGCAATATTTTTTGGGACAGAAAATGAAATGTATAATTTACAGTGAATAACCGTAAATTGACATTCCCAGAATTCCCTGCGTTACGTTTTACATTTGATGTTTGTTTTTTGAAATAAATGTTTCGTAGTTTTTTCTTATCAGTTATGTTCATTAGGGTTGTATGTTACATCTCATGTTGTTAAATTAATGTTTATTGCATATTTCAGTTTGATGTGTGTATGATGGTGATTAGTGTTTGAGTGAATGACACTGTGCTCCTTCTATATATGTTAGTATTTAAAAGCTGCGTGTGATGGGCTTTGGTTCATCATGTGACTCTCATCACCAACTTTTAGTGGTTATCAGTGTATCACAAAGGCACTGAACAGATTTCAGTACTTCAATAGGTTGTCATATTAACATTATATCAGTTAGTGAAATACAGTTTTTAAATGTTAATTTAAGTGAAATCCGTAAAACCTGAAATGTTGCTACCGTTTTTAGTGTATATTTGGAAAGTATAGTATATTTATAGTATAGTATATTTTGGAGAGTATTTGTCAGGCTGTCAATGAAGTCCAAATTATTGTTAATAAAATCATTGATAATGAAATAGCATACAGAATGAAATCCAGAGCAACAGCTGTTGCTTTGAAATGTATTAATGTACATGAATCTAGCATAACGTCATGCTTTCATACTCTCTTCTTTTTCAGCCACAAATTGTTGTCTTTGACTGTGGCAGTGGATGTGTGGTTGGGTCACGACTCATGTTGGCATGTGTGTGGGGAAGGATGGCTTTGTGACTCAACTCATGTCACAGTACATGACCTCCTGACCTCTGCAGAAACAGCATCCGGACCCCGCCTTGCAGGTGTCAATCACACATCGCCATGGTGACCCCTGTCAGGGAAGTGTCAGGAAAAATCACAGGAGAGTGGCTTATGCTC
>JAFVLL020005729.1:0-13120 GCA_021397915.2 Tor tambroides | reverse complement strand
TTCCTTCCAGTCAACTTTGCATTTAATATGCTTTGATACAGCACTCTGTAAACAGCCACACCTTTCAGTAATGACCCTCTGTGACTTGCCCTCTTCGTGGAGGGCGTCAATGTTCGTCTTCTGGATCATTGCCAAGTCAGCAGTCTTCTCCATTACTGTGGTTTCAAAGAACAAGAGATACCCAGAATTTATTCTGTAGGGATGGTCATTAATTGAAACTCAAATGTAAATATTCTAATATTTTGAGAGACTGATTTTTGACTTTCATGAGCTGTAAGCTCTAATTATCAAAATTAAAACAAAAAAACTTTTGAAATGTTTTACTTTTTACTTGTTGTTTTACTTTTGAGATGTTTTACTTTTTACTTTTACGCAGCAGCCCGGCTAGCTCAGTCGGTAGAGCATGAGACGCTTAATCTCAGGGTCGTGGGTTCAAGCCCCACGTTGGGCGTGTCTATTGGGGGCAGTCGTGGCCTAATGGTTAGAGAGTCGGGCTTGTAACCTGAAGGTTGCCGGTTCGAGGTGGGGATTGTGAATGAACAGCACTCTCACCACCTTTGAAACCATGACTGAGGTGCCCCTAATTGCTCCCCGGGTGCTGGAGCAATGGCTGCCCACTGCTCTGGGTGTGCGTGTGTGCGCACGCATTTGTGTGTGTGTGTGTGCACTTGGATGGGTTAAACGCAGAGCACCAATTTCAAGTATGGGTCACCATACTTGACAATACATCACGGCTTTCACTTTACTTTACATGCAATGAATCTAAAATATATGAAAGTTTCACTTTTTGAAATAGCTTACAAGAAAAAATGAATTTTTTCACGACATTCTAATTCATTGATTCTAATTCACATTCTAATTCACCTGTATAGTCAAACCAAAATTTATACAGACACCTTCAGCATTTCCCACATTATCACCATTTATTCACTATAGTTTAGAAAAATGAACTATAGTGTCCTGCACCCACTAGTAAAATATATAAAAAATTATATCTGGTGTCTGAATAATTTTTGGTTTGACTCTGTGTGTGTGTATGTATTTCTAAGAACTATTATTATTTTATTTTTTTTTGCCACTAGGAGAAACTCTTTGCATTAAGAATTTTCTTGAATGCGGGCCAAGGTTTATGGAGGGAACTCTTACCTGTGAACGTTTACTGCTATTTAGAAAAACTATTCTTTTCTTTTTAGTGAATATGGCCCCTGGTGTAAGCAGGCCTGTGTGTGTTTTCACACTCATGAATGGAGAACAACTGGTTTCATTTGTTTTTCTGAAATGGTGCTTGTTGAACTGGTTCTAAAGAAAAATACTCCCACAGTCATGGGTGAGTTTTACAGTTTAACAAGTTCAGAGAAATGAGGGAAACACTTTACAATAAGGGTCCATTTGCTAGCATTTAGTTAACAAGATAAAAATTCCAAGATTATATAATTTAGATTTTTACTAAACACAAACATTCATTCAGTAAATCAACACTTTATTTCCATTTCATTATGTTCACCATGTTTGACAGGATTTGTGTTTTATACAAAATACTTGGTCAAGCTCTTTGCAGATGCTTTTCTATAATATTTAAAGTGTCTATATTTAAATCACTTTATTACACAGCTGTCTAAAATGCTTGAATCTAATTGGTCAATTGACATATCGGTAAGCCCCTCCCCTCGAACGCAGATGAGCCAATGGCAGTCGCGTATCAGTTGCACGGGGAACCGAACTCGGACATCTTTAGGTTTCAACGCCATAGAGAAACATTGGAAGATCCGAAGCTTGCATCAGTTTAATGGTGTTTATGCTACAAAAATGGAAAAACAATGTGCCTAGGGTACTTGTAACACTAATTCCAGTTATCCTGAAAGGATAGGCAATGTAATATATTTTATTCCATTTCCTAAACCCAACCAAAACAGAGCAAACTGTCCCTAAGCATTCAACCCCAATCACAATGAAGATGAAAACGTTCATTTTCTGTTTGTCATACTCTTAGTAAGTTACAATTTTCATCTGCTCAAGCAGAAAGTTAATGTCATCTTGTGCTTCAGCAAGGTATCTCTGGCTAAAACTAGCTAATGTTAAAGTCCAAGCTAACTTAAATAGCGAACTGTTCTCACATCATGTAGTCAGTGTAGGTCAACAAAACATAAACGAAGGTCTACATTTCAGTGCCTTTCCATATTAAACGGGCTAAATGTAAATTAATTCAGTTGTAAGTTACTCTGCAGTACATGAACAGTGTTGATCCTGCATGCTGTCATCTGCGATCGTGACGACCGTAACATTTCTCCCGCTTGCATTGTGATCTGTAAACCCTGGCTTCCAAATCAATCCCACCATATTTATTTTAAAATCTTTCATATATCCTTCTATTTAATACCTACTTGAATGGTGGTCCTTTTGTGTCCAAAATTGTTCAAGAACATCTTGTGACAAGGTTTTCATACTGACAGCTGTCATTGTAAGACAGTGAGCAACACCGTTTGTTTGTCCGAGTGAGCAACAGTAACTAAGGGGGCGGGGTTTACCAGTAGGTCAACTGAAGCATTACGAGGTTTGCTATTGCCCAATAATGACTGTTGTCAATAGCAACAGTTTAATAACTGACCACTGATCCGAGAGACTAAAGGTGCGTCCCAAATCGCGTACTTATGTGCTATTCTATGACGTTTTGTAGTATAAATAGTGCGAGTAGTGTGTTCACACTGAAAATTCCAAAAATAAAAAGTGCACTTTAAATACCCAGATGATGCACTTAACCAAAAAAATGAAGTGTGGAATGTTGAACACTTCATGTACTCAGCTGTCACAGCTTTAATTATGTCGCGAAGGGGGAGGGGCTATCAGACTCCAATTATTAATGACAAAATAACCTTATGTAATTTATACACTAAATGGATTGAGTGCATAGTGCATAAGTACATAGTGTATAAGTGCATAGTGTATAGTGTGTCATTTAGGACGCAGTTTATGCTTCCAGCTTTTCACTGTTACAACATACACAGACAAATCCAAAATAAACCCTGTGGCTCATGACGATACACTGAGGTCTTAAGACACACGAAACGATCAGTCTATGCAGGAAACTGAACAGTATTTATATAATTTTTTTACCTCTGATCCACCGCAATGTCCAACTGTCCTGAGCGCGTTCACAGCAGCTGGCGCATGAGCATTCCTTCTACATCCCGCGATCCAACAGAGGATAAAAGGTATGGAGAATGGATCAGTTTTTATAGGGAAGGACTGCCTAGTTAAATGTTTAGCCATGTCACTACTGATTTTTGAACTAATCAATTATGTTAACAACTTTACAGCACTTGTTGTGAATTTCAATGACACTGTAGTAGGGTCGCTTTGTGAAAACATCTAAATGGTTAATTATAGAGATAGTAAGACAGAAACTCACCTGTTCCCCACTCATATTGGTCTGAAAAGGTAAAGAGGTGTTTCGGGTCTCGGGAGACTAGCGTAAATTGACCGACAGCGCCATCTGCTGTTTTTGGAAAAGAAAGTTGCTCAATTGCACATGTGAGAAAATCAGCCTGCACGCATTTGTGAGAAAATCAAGCCAAGTTTCCTCATAAAAAGGCAAATGAGTCTCACAGTTGTAACACACAACACAATTTGTCCATACCTCTGCATTTTCTCACAAATAGAGTTCTGTATTTGCAAATACTTTTGTGTTTGTTTGAAAGTCAATTGTTCTTTTCAACTCTGGAGTTGTGTTTTTATTTGCAAAACACTGGATTTTTTTGTATAATTTTGTCTCAAAATTCGATCTATAATCTTGAGACAAAACAAAGGCACTGATGTATTTTAAGATCAGTCAGTGCAAGTTTCTTTCAGCTGAAACAGCTCATACTTAAATTTTAGTCTAGGACTAGGCTTAAGCCTTGTCTGTGAAACCAGGGGAACATAATATAAGTGACAGACAGCTGTCACTTTATTGTGTCCCAGCCACAGACTCAGAATGAACAATATAATGCTAACCGTTCAGCAGACGGTAATATCCACTACTTCTACTAAACTCCTCACTGATGAAAAACTCTTAGCAGGGTGCTGTTCATCGACTTCAGCTCAGCATTCAACACAATAATCCCACAACAGCTCATCCACAAACTAAACCTGCTGGGCCTTAACACCTCCCTCTGTAATTGGATCCTGGACTTTCTAACCGGAAGACCTCAGTCAGTCCGTGTCGGCCGCAACACCTCCAGCACTACCACACTGAGCACAGGTGCCCCACAAGGCTGTGTGCTCAGCCTGCTGCTCTTCACACTGCTGACTCACGACTGCACTGCCAAGTCCAGCTCCAACCACATCATCAAGTTTGCTGATGACACAACTGTGGTAGGCCTCATCAGCAACAACGATGAAACGCACTACAGAGAGGAAGTGGCACAGCTGGCTGAATGGTGTGGTGCTAACAACCTGTCCCTCAATGTGGGCAAGACAAAAGAGGTTGTGATGGACTTCAGGAGAAACTCTGTTGACCACCCCCCACTGAACATCGACGGCTCAACCGTGGAGAGAGTCGGTAGCACTAAATTCCTAGGGGTGCACATCACAGAGGATCTCACGTGGACCACCAACGTCACGTTACTCAACAAGAAGGGACAACAACACCTCCACTTTCTCCGCCGGCTGAAAAGGGCAAGTCTCCCTCCACCCATCCTCACCACTTTTTACAGGGGAACCATTGAGAGTGTGCTGACCACCTGCATCACTGACTGGTATGGGAACTGCAGTGCTGTTTACCACAAGACCCTACAACGGACAGTGAGCACTGCCGCAAAGATCATCGGTGCCCCTCTCCCCTCCATCCTGGACATTTTCCTTGCACGATGCTCCAGCAAGGCCTCCAGCATCGTGAAGGACCCCCATCCTCCCACAGCCTCTCCCCAGCTCCTGCCATCCAGGTGAACAATGCAGGAGTATCTGGCACTAGCCTGTCAGATTGCTCAACAGCTTTTTCCCCCAGGCTGTGAGAGCTCTTAACTCCAATCTCCCTGTCCCCCTCTGAAACTATGAACACCTCAGCCCCCCTCAACTCATTGATAACTGTTGACAATTTTCCTAACTGTTGACAATTTTCCTAAGTGCAATTCTGAGTGTGCTACACACAGGTCATCCCACTATATGCACACTAGACACTTTCTGTAAACACTCCCTGCTACAAAGACTCAATAGGATAATATATGTTTACTTGAGCACTGCACTACAAAATCTTGCACTATGCTCTGCTTCCCACAAAATCTCTCTTCTGCACAATTTAATGTACAAATATCTCTTTTGCACAATTCCATGTACAGTATTTATGTAAAGTTCTTGTACAGTCTCAGTTTGTGAGAATGACAATAAAGCTTGACTTGACTTGACTAATGCTGCTCTGAGCTCAGGCAAATCTCTGCAGTCTGTCAGATTTTTTCTTAGCTGTATTATATATTATACATAATATATTTCAGTGCGGTCTGTCTGTTTGTCTGTCGTGTTTGTGTATTTTTTCTCAATCATTTTACTCATTGGTATTTCAGATATGATTGTGGGTCTTTTGACAGCAGACAGACAGAAGAGGTTTGTCCACATATTTTTTAGTCTGTTGAAAGACTGGTTTCGTTAGTTACCTGAAATGGTTCTTGTTTAACAGTTTTTAGTTCTGAAAACTTCCCTCTTCACAGTCCATTATGAAAATGCAAAATTGAAAGGAGTTTCAGAACTTCTACTCAAGATGCAGTTTAATTAAGGAAAAAGAAACATCTACATCTTCATTATTCATGGTTAGTAAATACTATTTAATAAAATACTGACATATATAGATTTAAAAGTGTCTTGTAGCCATTTATTCTAGACTAGATCAGACAGTGTTGAGTCATTGTGTACATAAGTTGTTTTTGCTACTGAAACTGAAATCAATTATTTAATCTTTTAAATTATAGCAGATCTAAATAGCAGATCACAGTTTTGTGACACTTCATATTTCTCTCAACTCGGATGACTGTATCTCTGTCTTCTCTTCATAAATACACATTCATTTCACAGACTTCATTTCAACTCATTCCTTTAGATCATGTGAATGTGTATATTCATAATTCAGTTTGTTCACAGCGACATATTCTGTCAATATTAAGCTTCACTTCTTTCTACCTCACATCAAGCACGTCTGATGTGTGTTTGCCTGCTTCTGTTTGTTTGTTTGTATTTATGTGTGTGTGTGTGTGTGTGTGTGTGTGTGATGAATTGTCTCTGAGAGATCTTGGATCCAGTCTTTGTATCTTTCTTAAGGGGGTCATGACATGAGAAATCAAATTTGATCGTTTTGACATATAAGAGGTCTTTTTACCATTGAAACATCCTGCAAGTTTCATAGCTTAAAACGCCCTCCTCATTGTAAACAAAGCATTTACTTAATCAGGCTTCAAAAATGGCTTGTTTGGATCTGAGGCCCTGTTTACACTTGGTATTAAGATGCGTTTTGGTCGATCGGATCACAGGTGGACAGCGCTAAATACAGGTGTAAACGGTGTGAAAAGTTTTGCGCTCATCCACTTTCAACCACTTCCAGAGGTAGTCGAAAACACATTCGACCGGATTGCTTTCGTGGTGTCAACGCTGATGTTGTCGAATGCGTTCGAACAGCCACAAAAACCGCCTACTCTCCGCCTACTGACATAATCATTGTGAGACGTACAAGGGCGCGCGCTTATCAGATTTAAACATTGACAGGCCGAAACAAACCGAAAGTGGCTGCTCTCTGCGTTTTTCTCTTTTGTCAAGTTTTGCGAACGTGTGAAATTTGTCTGAGCTTATGTCTTCCATGCTCTGAAATATCTGAAAATGCCAATACATATATGTAAGGATTTTAGCTCTTATTTTAGCTTTTAGGGACTCTTAAAGATTCAATTGACTTGATTAGACTGATTCAAAATTGATAGCACACACTTCAATTATTCGTCCAGCGTCTAGCACTTAGTGTATCTTAGTAATTCTGTTTATTTCGTGGCCAACGATAATAATACACAATTGATTTGGGTTAACTTTGAGCAAAGGTAACGTGATCTGGGCAAAGTTTGACTTTAAAATACACGACACAAGACAAGGATTCTTTATAAATGACACAGATGTTTATTTGCTATTCTACGGCACAGTAACCTAAACTAACACACACACACATACACACAGTTCAGGAAAATGAGTTATTGCGATTTGAAGAAAGTCCTAAAAGTCTAGCACTCGTTTGCTAGTTCTGGAGTCACTAGCCTGCGAAAGATCATAAGCAGATAACTTCTAGCTTATCGTTAAGGCTTTAGATTAATTTGACCAGTTCAGCAAGCGATATGGAGATTTTGTTAAAATTTGCATTTGAATTGACAGCTGATCTTTTGTTTTCTTCTCTGGCTGAAGTCAGGGGAATCCTGGGTCTGTGGATTGGCTGCTGCGCAGTCGTTGGGTGATGTCACTGGGGAAGCCCTCTGGTGATTGGCTGTTGCCTGGTTCCTTGAGAGTGACGGGCTCACTAGAAGTTCTTCTCGGAGTTTCTTTGCATGGCTTCAGGTTCTGAAGGTTTCTTCAGTAAGAAGTTTGACGGAGTGTTTGAGTTCTCGGATGACCCAATCACTTGAGGGTGCAACGTGTGAGCGCAAGTGGGTGCGTGATCAAACGGATTCAGGGCTCTTTCGCCGTCGTTCGGACATTAGGGTTTTGACAGAGCTGAGTTTGTCCATCCCACTAGATTCTCTTCCAATCAAATTGTCCCTACAGGGCGGAGCCCCGCCCCGTACTGCTCCTTTTCTGTGCATACATTATATGCATGTGGGGCGTATTTCTGCGAGTTTTAATAACTTCTTATAAAAGTATTAGCACATCCTTACTGTCTATGACATCGCCATTTCCTTTACACCAATGATTCGCAATTATCGTGACCATTCATACGAAACTTAACATTGGTTATCTCCTAAAAAGGGAAAAGTTATAAGGCAAAGATTAAAATATAATAGACTCCAATAACACAGCAAGCTTGCAAAAGACATAAAATACAACATTAGTATATATTGTCTATTGAGTATATTGGCTTAATAGCAGCGGTAATTACTGATTGTCTTTTTAGAAATCTTCTATGTAAGTTCTGTGGCCTTTTGTCTGTAACAGAAAAGAAAAAGGGCGCGTTCCTATTGGAATGCAGGAAAGAGGAGGGGGAGATGTCCTGAGGTCAGAAAGTCATTTCTGTGGATATCTGTTGAGCTTTAACTCAGACAGAGAGCTATAAGTCAATCGCTTATGTTTCTCGGATTATTAGTTTATGTGTAAAAGGGTCATGGGACCCAGGAATGTCTGTCGCTGGCCTATCTCCAGATGAGAAGTTCCTTTCTTCTGTGTTATCAGATTTTTTAATTTATGCTGAAGCCAGTCAGAGACAACACTGAAGTTATATTGCTTAAATGAGTCCAGATGCAGGGGTCCTTCTCTTCTCAAATCTATCATTGTCTTTATGGGTCTCGTGAGAAGATAGCAGAGCAGTGTTGCGTTTCCCAAAACCATTGTTAGCTAACTATGGTCGTTAGTTCCATTGAACTCTATTGGCAACGACGGAACTTGTGACCATAGTTGGTTTTGGGAAACACACCCCAGGACAGGAAGCCAGCCAAGACAATTGGGCGCTATGTTGATCATTTATTAATTTTACGACCACAGATGGCTGAGAGAAGACTTCTTAACTTCTTCTAAGGACTGCGCTGATTCTGCAGTTTATTTGTGGTGCTTGTTAAACAGAGATCCTACATATACGTGAACAAAACTTTGTGCAGCATGTTTGCTAACAACACTAGCAGTGAGTAAGCAGACTTTAGTGCGCGATAACTTTAGCCCTCCCACTCGTGTTTTGACGCCGACAGAGGGATCCGCCCATTTACCCTCCTCTTGACGAAATCAGCACCACGGGGGGTAATGTTTTTTTAAAAGGGTGGTTGACTGCTTTTTTCTAGGCTTGACTGTGTTTATGGGGTGCAGTCAAACATATGTTCATGCTTAGTTTTTTGAAAAACGCATTATTTTTCACATAATTTACCTCTATTCCACACCTTTCTGTCCCTTCTCTGTTAAACGCCCAGATTATTTCCTGGTTTTATGAAGCCCCTCCCTCAGAAATACGTGATGGGCTCTGATTGGTTAGTTGGTCCAGTGTGTTGTGATTGGCTAAACCACCTCTACTGCGCGTCTGAACGTCCCACCCCTCAGCTCAGCAGCATGTGCTCCGGTTGTATTGTAAACAATGGCGTCATCTATATTGCTTATCAATTTGAGCCCGAATGAGGCGCAGAGGATATTAGTGAAGAGGACTGCTGGAGACCTGTGCAAACACGGCTTTTAATGGTATGTTTTTTTGGTTCTTACTTTTAGATAAGCTATTATTTGTAAGTGCTACTGCTTTCTCACTTAGCTTTGTATACGGATTTGTCCTGATTTAGCTTTAATACAGCACAGCAACTGCATGCGCATCCATGTATATAACGCTTCTCATAGCTATGGGAAAATAAGTGTATAATTGGAAAGTTTGTTGGGCCCAGTCTGACGATCTGAATGAGAGAGAGAGAGAGCGAGAGATGCAGTATTAAGAACCGCTGCTTTAATTATTTTGAAACTTGTGAATCCATTAGAATCGATAGAAGACAGAATGCGCGATTCATATATGAATAGATTTTACGTGCACCCCTGGTTTTCTCTTCTTCTTCTCTAAAGCAGCGTAGCATGGCCTCGCCCCTTTTGCTGCATGTTCCCGGGCGGGGACATCTCGGTCTGTGACGTATCTGACCCGGGAAGTAACTCGTTGTAGTCCCTTACCTGTCGTTTTTGTAGGCATTAAACAGCCAGAATTTTAAAAGACGATATCTCCGTTTGCATTGAACTTTCAGCTTCGTAACTTTGCAGATATTGTTTATGCTCAAACAGCAACATTACACACTAACTAACGTTAAAAAAGTGAAATCGCAATCAACCACCCCTTAAAAAAAAAAAAAAAACAGAGCAAGACAGACGAATAATTAGGCTTGTTTGAGATGAGCAAAATCTGCGCAGAACTGATCACCGGTGATCACCGCGAGGTGCATGCCGGTTAGAAAAGTGTCCGAGTTACGTCCGCCTTGCTCTGATGTCATGCTGACGTGTGCCAAAAAACTCTCGCGACGGCGGCGGCTGTGTCGGATTGAGCAGTGCGGCGCAGTTGCTCTCCACTGACTGCGCTGACCAAAAGCATGATGGGAAACGACTGACTGACGACACAGCTTAATGCTCATTGGTTCAGACAACCGTGATGCTGCGTTCTCTTCAAAAATGTTTTATTTTTTTAATCTGATTTAATCAAATCACTATGCCAGTGCGATCTCTGTGTGAGATGTGTGATTGTTGTCATATTTTCTATAAAAATCTAAAATACCTGTTTGAATTAAAATAAAAATGGATGATAAATACGCTTTTCGTATGGAATTAAATAGCAAGCACTTTGAGGGTCTTGTTCATCATATTTATATTCATAAGCAACAGAATTCAAATTATATCATGTTTATCAGCAGCACAGCATATGAGTGAGAATAACGCGATATCTGCCTTTGATCTCGTTGGTATCTGTTCCACTTGGAGAGGGCAGAACTGTCCGTCTTGACTGCGCTTATTTCACTCCTCCCCTCACTGCAGACGCCTACTCTCACCTACATTTCAGGCGAGGCGAGGCGCATCTCAAACAAACCTGTTATCTCACCATAGGCCCCACCCACTGGCATTCAGTTGCCAACGGCTGACACTTGATCACGCTGAATGCGAGTGTTGCGTCACATCAAAGCAAATAGAAATTACAATCACTGCTGCTATCTTGTCTACTCTGGATACTGTATACAGATGCGCGTTCACTTTTGGACACAGTTCACACGCTTGAGTCTGTAATCAATAGGACAAATGAAGTGAAAGAACATTCGTTTTGATGTGTTTGGTTTAAACAGCTCATTTGTGTCTTTGTACAGATATCAGAAGGATCCCAGTGTAAGGAACAAGTGGATAGTTTATTTTTAATGGCATCCCGGATCATGTCAGAGGATTGTTCAGAGGATTTTGTTTTGTAAACGAGGTGCAGTGCCATGGAGAGTTAACAAAGAAACATTTGTTGAAAGACGAGGCGGTACTAGATCTAACTGCAGCTGCATCACAAACCGTAAGTAAATGATTTCATAATGCTTTGTCTAAAAGTTCAAAAACAAATAAGATATGTTGGTGCCTATAGCCTAGTGGTTAGTGCACTGACATATAGCGCAACTGCACCTCTGCCAGCCTGGGTTCAAATCTCTCCACCCAACTCTTTCCTGTCAATCTCCAATGTCCTGTCATCTAAAAGGCCAAACAAACAACCAAAAAAGATCTGCATGCAAAGTGACATTGATAAAGGGTTAAACCTGATAAAGCTTTTCACACTTTGCACTTTATTTGTGGCCTCTGGATAAGAAATTCATATGAGCATTTTAGGTAATTTTTTGTGTGCGGATCTTTTGTTTTTGATCTTTGAGATATTTTTGGATCTACGCACAGCCAGAAATTTATGTAGTTCATTTGAGTTAGACTTGTCTGGCACTACGCTTTTCCAGTCTCTTCATAATGCTTTGGAAATGACAATTTTATTCTGATCATTAAAAACAGGTCATTTTAGACAGAGGGTTAGTATGAGGGTTAAAAAAAAATGTCCACTTTTTTTGTGCAAAAACTTAAATTTTAAAACTAATTTTATTATAATTTTTGTTTACACAGTGAGTCTGAGAATGTTTGGCACAAAGGTGTGTTACTGTTCAAGACTCAGTGTTTAGATCACTATGTTCAATTATGTGTCCTTGAACGTCAATGTGTAGGCCTATATTTAGATTATACTGTGTTGTAAATAAAATACAAATAATCAAATCCCCCATTTTTTTACTCTCCTCACATTCTTTGTTACCTGCTTGACAGACGCATTACTGACTTATGCCTCATTATGGGAGGCCCTTTGTCTCAGGTGTGAATTACTAAATATTCATGGCTGTTGTCACTCCCTCGAATACAGCTTTTCAAACACAAATCATGTCTTACAAAAGTTAAATCAATATATTGTTTTCTGTGAATGAGTGAACAGGATACATTATTTTGTAGCAAAAATTCTAGTCCATCACATCTAGTTCTCAAAAGTCTGTGAACAAATGTTCTGTATGTGTTTTTTGGCCTCATTTCAGTGACTTAAAAATGTTAGTTTTTCACTAACCACGCATAAACGTTGTTTTCTCAAAAACACAAACATATACATTCATGCTGCTCACATATTATTGTAGCCCAGTTTGTGTTGATTACAGTGTAATCAGACTTTGGCCATTAATATGTTTTTAAGATACTGAAAAAAGCACAAATATCAGGGCATGTCAAAACTTCTCCAGGGCCCCAAAACACCCTCAAACAAGTAGTTTTTATCAATAACTGTACTTTTTTGAGTGGTTTGTGTACTTTTACTTTTACTTGAGTACATTTTAAGTGATGTATCGGTACTTTTACTCTGCTATTTTCCCTTGTTTGTGGTCGTTACATGCTTAATTTTATTTTTATCCATTAACATGATTGGATAGAGAGAGAGTAATTGGTCTCGTGATCAAATTGTGCATAGAAAACTTTAACCACTAACTGCTGTTAATCATGGCTGCTGGAAGTGCATTCTTCAAGCATCAATTCAGTCAATCTTCCTCTAATATGTTAAGGTAAATTTAGGATTTCTGTTTATTAATGTAGAGGATTTAGCTCTTGGTTTAAGCTTTTATTTCAGCTTTTAAATTGAATTTTAGCTTTAGGGAATTTAAATCTTAAAATTAGGGTTGATTTGATATGATTAATTGATATTAATCAAAACGCCCGATTTATACCTTATTAACGATCGTCCACCGAGTCGTTATATTAGTATGTCTGACCAATTCTGTTTATTGTCGTGGCCACAATAATAATAGAATTAATTGGGTTAAATTTTGAGCATAGGTAACTGTCAGGGTTCTGTCGTGTCATGTGTTCCTGCCTCTTGTGTCCATATTTGGTTTGTTTCCTGTCCTTGTTTCATGTGATTATTAGTTAAGTCTGT
>JAFVLL020005728.1:0-28981 GCA_021397915.2 Tor tambroides | reverse complement strand
TCGCGACGTGGGTGGGCCGCGTGGGGGAGGGGAAAGGTCAAAAGGTCAAAGCAATCAATCATTTTTGACACACTGTACCGGATATCAACTACTGTCATGAACTGAGAAACCAAAATTCCCTTGATCTATTGACATATAAGAGGTCACTGTACTATAAAAACATCCTGTAAGTTTCAGAACTCAAAACTTTCTGGTTAGTCTAAAAACAGCTTATATTGAAGGCAGTCTGCCAAAACGACAGCTTTTGGAATGTTCTACTCTATGATGTAATAGTGTGGATAAGCACCGCCTCTGCAGAAGAAGATCAATGCCTGCTTCGACATTACTGCCTACCTCTTTAGCCCCGCCCACCAATTTGCGCATGTAGTGTAAATAATGAGAGAGGCGAACACACAAGTCTACGTAGAAACTGAATGATAAAGATGGCTCTAAAGGCAACAAGATGCTGTGCAGTGCTAAGTTGTGGAAAAACAGTGTTTGCGTTGCATTCCTTCTGATTCCAACATTAGGAAAGATTGGATGAACTTTGTTTTTAATGAAGATCCAGACCGCATCAGTGAGAACATGGTCCTTTGTTCACTTCATTTTACTGCAGATGCATGATGCTGTGCCGACTATATTGGATCCGACAGTAATGTCGCAACACAAAGTGTGAGTAACTTTTTTCATTATGTGGTCACTATTGCTTTGTCTCTTCTTACAGATCATTTGATATTTATTGAGTTTTTATGCGTTTTTGATCTAAATCACAGCAGGGTCCATCCATGAGGAATGTACGCGCTCAAACATACACAACTATTAGTCAATCATAGCAGTGGGCGTTTACTTCCGAGTCTACAATCCACCACGCCTGTTCAAACAGATCATTCTGATGAGGGGGTTAAAAGTAGCTTATTACTTCTAAATTATGATGTTTTTTATATAAAATTCTTGAAAATTTAATAATTGGGCATCAGAGAGTACAAAATAAAAATAAAAAAACAAAGGCAGTTCATGACCCCTTTAAAATAAAGGCTACATAACACAGGAAACCCACTTCCACATCCTGTTATTCATCACTGTGTGTCCCCAAAGACTGTATGGAAACATACTAAAACACTTTTACTGAAAGAAAATATTTTATTTGTCAATACTTATAAAGAAGAATTCTTGCTTCATATTTTTCTTCAATGATTTAATCACAGACACATTTTAACCAACAAACATGCGATTAACGTCATATTTCAATGATAATGGCTCCTCCAGCTTTCTAATCTATTCCGTTTGTGTTCGGACAGGAGCGTAAGTAGTGAAGTCTGAACTCAGCACTCGTGTTTTTTCGTGTCGGTTTTGTCTCCCGGTCATCAAGTCTATAGATGCATAACACACCTCGCTATCATCATTCTCCTGTAATAAAAAGTAATGTTTTGATTTCATTATATAACATATTTATTACAGTATTACATTTTAAGTAACTTTTTTTTTACATGTAACATTAACTAACAATGCATTAATACATTTACTAACAATGGGCAATATGTTTGTTAATGTATTTATTAATCTTTGATAATGTAAGTTTATAGAAAATAGATCTGTTCACTATTAGTTCATATAACCTCAGCTCCATGAAATTATATTAACAGATAGTTCATGTTAGGTCGTTGACTTTTTTTTAATTATTATTTTATTCATTCATTTATGTATTTATTTGCAAATTATTGTAAAGTGGTACCCAAATCTTTTAAACTACAGAAAAAAAAGAGGCAGTTATTGAAATCTTCCATATCTTCCATATAAACTTGCGTGATTTCATTGGTCATACCTCAATAATATTTCTACGTTTCAGATTGTGTTTTTGATCGGTTGCAGAATCTAAAATGGAATATTTAAATTAGAGCATTGCAATTCATGCAGTATTAAAAAACAAACACACAAAAAAACAAAGTGTATAAATCTGTAAATAATTACCTGTAGTTTTCCTACAACAGAGGCAGAATACACAGATGGAGGAGAAGAAACAACACACTGGACACACACTAAACAGCAGCGTCCAGCAGAGCAGACAGTCTGATAGAGATGGTGTGGAGGTGGTGTTCAGGGGTCCAGAACAGGAAGATACTTGCTCAGGATAAAATAAATACAAATGTCTCAATGAATGTTGGAAAACAAAAAAATAGTAAAACAAAAAAATAGTTTATCTTGCTTCTTGATGAGAAGGTAAAGTTCTCCAGAATTACACAAGCAATGATGTAATAATGATTAACAGAACTGTTTTCTTACCTTCCAGAGAAAGACGAGTTGTTTGGTTTCCATAATAGTACACTTCTGATGAGGAGATGAAGCCTTTTCCATCTTTATCTACCTTCATCTCTAGTTTTGCACAGTAGTACAGTCCCAGATCGGAGACACTGATGTTAGTAATATGTAGATCGTAAGAATTATTATAAGGGTTGTGGATAAAGCTGAATCGCTGAAATATCTCCACGTCCAGTTTCCTAAAATCTATTATGAGAGATGGTTGATTTTCATGAGAGCAGTTTCTTATCCATACAACGCTGGAACCAAGAGTTAGAGAGCGATCACAGTAGAGAGTGATGTTGTCTCCTGGACTGACTTTCATCTCCACTTCTTCTCCATAGATTCTTTTCTGATGAAACAGGAAAACTGTAAAAGAACAAAATATCTTTATGTAGCACTTCAATTTATGCTATTATATCAAAATATTCACAGTAGTGACATTTTTACTAAAAGAAAAAAAAACAACTCTAAAAAACAGATAAAGTATCATTTTTTTCTTACACGTGAGCGCGATGAGAGCAAGTCTTGGCCTCTCCATCTCAGCGAGTGATTGTGAATAACTGACAGCGCTGAGGGTCTTAAGGCAGATGTAAACTCTCATCTTATTGGTTCACACCAATGGAAAGTTTTACCTAAAATGGCCTGATTCATGAGCGGCTGACGGTAAATTGGGTTATTGTGAAAACAAAGAGTGAGTGCAATATGAACCAATCATTTGTTACCTTTTAAACTTTCTTGCTCTGATTTGGCTTCGTGATTAGGAAAATCTCAAACCTTTTCATGATCCGACAGATATGCAGAGAGGCTACATTATTTGATAATAAAATGTAACTTGTGTTTGTTTGATAATAGCATTTTTAAATGATTAGCATCAGAAATGATTCAGACATGAAGATAAGCCCAAGATTATGTGCTTTACATTTCACATGCAATGAGAAAATTTATAAACTATGAGCTAAAGGCCTGTCCTAGTTTTATTGTAGTGGATCAAAATTCGAAACTATTATGCAACAACAGCTAAACATGTCAAAACAGGAAACCCACAGGCCTCACATTTGTTGACTTTACACGTCATCAAACTTTCACTTCACGTCTCTTGTAGACTGATCACCAAGCAAGTATGTTTCCATTAGTCTTTGTTTGCATTTGTGTGTTAGTTAAAGTGTATGTATTTGCACTGTAGGATATCAGAGACCGAATCAGACAAATTTAAGATGCATCAGAACATTGAAACCCGAGGAGCTGGAATTCGGCCCAAGGAAACAGGATGTCGTAAATCTGTCCAGATCCTAGCTGCAACTAGTTTGAAGCAAGCAAACTAACCGACTCTTTCACAAAACAGCTTGCAACATTGAGACAAAAGAACACTTAAGTCCAACCAGAAAGGAGATCGTCAAATTTGGGTACAAGTAATCAAGACTGATGGTCAAAGAGATGGCCATCACATGGGTTCCACGCTGGAAATCACGAGCGTCTTTAAATTGACTTTCCCCCACACCCATACAAGACAAAGACCAGACTGAAATTCCTTTGCCCAAAGAACACCTTTTTGTTCTATACAGAGACTTTCTTTTTCATATGCACCAAAAATCATCTTAAAAGGACATTTTTATGCATAACTCCATATCATGTATGTAACCCACACAAGTAACTATCATGTTTTAATCACATATTATGTATGTCTTTTTAATCATTATTGAATAGCTGAAGGATTCATATGTGTTTGGTATGTATGAGTTTGAAAATTCATGCTTTAAATGTTTCTTCCAATCAATTCTTTGTCAAATGTATCATAGTCTTGTTATAGAAATCATGTCCAAAATTATACTTTACAAGAGCGGGAAAATTCGGACCATGTGACTGATCAGATAACATGTTGATTTATTGATTGGGTGGAGAAACGGAGCAACACCTCAAGCAAAGATAATATCTAATTGGTCAAGACCTCCAGATGGGACGGTCTGAAAGCCGAGTTTAAAAACTCAGGACACCATCAAACTCTCTCTTAGCTCTTAGCTCTCTTAGTCCCTTCTCCTCTGCTCTTCTCTTCTGCCACCGCGTTTTGACGCTGCTCTTTGAGCGTGCTCTGGCCTAAGTGCCAGCTGCCACCACAATGAGAAGAAAACCCACCTAGTCTTGTTACATCTTTTATTCTTTTAATTTCTTTCCTTTTCCGTTGCGAGTTTCGTGTTCTCAGTGTAAGTTGTGCCGTCATGCGTCGAGTTCAACTCGAGTCTGTGACCACCTCAAAACTTCTACTAGCCACAACTCCGCATCCTCAGCCAACGCCCAACCGTTAGCTTCCCAAGACGTCACTTCAACGACTACTGAACATCCAACCAATCAGCAAACTTGAGAAACCCCCCCCGTGACGACGACGACAAAAGGGAATCCCAGAGGCAAAGCAAGCAAGTAACCTCCAGACTTTTGCTGAGTCGGCGCAGTTTAATACAAATTTTAACCTCATTGAGAAACTCAAAGCGGGGGTTAAATAAGTGATTGATGGTTGTTCAGGTCTATGCAATTGCACATATTGCTGTAAACTTGGGATTTCATATTTTCATTCTTTTAAGCTCATCCTTTTCTTACTTTCTCTCTTTCTGCAACGTGTGAATGTGTGAATGCTTGTGTTCATGTGTTAGATTAGTTTACATGTCTTAGATTTATCAAATAAAATCTTATTTATATTGAAAAGAGAAGTATCTTGTATTTTGTGCTCACAAGTTAATGTCTTATCTGCCGATCTTGTTACTGTGCTATTTAATAGTGTTTTCACTGTATTTTGGATTTTAATATCCAGTACAGAGTTTATGTTACCGCTCGTTCAGTGATCAGCCGTGAAACAGCGATTCTGTTCAAATTCCCTATAAAATCATAAATGATTCCCTTTGAGCTAAATTAAACTATTTCTTTAAATGAAATATATATATATTACGTATTTTACGTTACATTGGTGGAGAATGCGGGCAGATTAATCTAAATTGTGAGCATAAACCAAGTTATTTAATCTTTTCTATTACTGCGGATGAGAGATGAGACGCTGAGCCGAGACTAGTGTGTGTGTGCGCTCGTGTGAGTGACGTCAGCAGCGCGCGCCTGTTTGAATGAACAGAGAAGTCTGTAACTGGAGCAAAAGAGTTTCTCAAACTGCAGTAAGTGAACTTAGTTAACATCTGAGATCGTACAATAAGGTCGAAATTGAGCGTGTTCCTCTTTTCTGTAATGCCTTGTTTTATAGCTGAATTGATATCATTGCGTGTTCCAGTGTGTTTCATTCAATAGCTATAAACCCTGAATCTCAGTTAACTGTTAGCCGATCGGAGCTAAACTGCAGCGATTAAACGGGAATAAATCGGTGGATAAAGAATAGTTTGAGCGTGTTCCTCAAATCTATTTATCAGAGCCTTATTATTCATAGTTTGATTAAGTGCGTGTTCCACTGTCAAATCATCTATGATATTTGCCTCGCTGGGTTAAACATTAAAGAATAATGCTTGCCTGTTTCTGTAACTTTACACTGTTCACTAAGTGAATTTAATCTCCCGCAACACTGCGTGTGTCCGAGAGATTTGAATGAGCTTTAAAAGCTTTATCAAGTAAAGTTTAACTTTGAACCAACAGAGAAGAAAACCTGTTGTGTTTATGTGTCCAGAAGCTTCTGATAGATACACCGATCACTGTTTTCCCAACTGCAGCACGAAGCTGTTATTTGAATAAAGTTTAACTCTGAACGAACTTAAAGTTTAAGCGCCACATCGCAGAGCCAACTAAAAGCGGTGTTGTTTATTTTTGTACAGTGTTGAAATGCGCCGACATTTCATGTAACATGCTTGACTGTACTTGCAATGCAATGATGCTAAGCCACTAGTTTGTTTTGGTTGCCACAGTTACGATTGTGACACGGAAGTCTTAACCTACTTCCGGAGCAACTCTGGACTGCGCACGCGCAGCACATCGATGCTAGTGTAAACAAACTCTGTTGCTAAGCTAACGAAACGGTTGTTTACATTGAAGTATATGCTAAAGCCATTAGCCTCAACTAAAGTGTTTTTGAAAAGGTTCAAATCAGATATAGATACAAGCTGTGTGTTTTGTGGTGACCCTAATGAAACTGATATGCATATCTTCTGGGATTGTCCTCACATCGCATATTTTTGGATTGAATTTAATGTTATCAATCTAATGTGCTTCAGGGTTTCTCCTTGCTTTCAAGGATGTACTGTTTGGCTTCTTTAATATGCAAAAAGATAAACAATGTAACATTAATATTAACCTATTGTTACTTCTTGCAAAATTTCATATTCACCTATGAGTAAATTCACTCATCAAAAACCTTTATTTATTGTTTTAAAAAAGAGGTTCATCAGCATATCCAAGCTATTTCATCTTCCAAGAATCTTAAAGTATAAAAACAGTTAATTTATTTAATCTTTAATATATTTTGTTTAAGCTTTGTTTTGTATTATATACTTATTGCTTTTCACATACGTCTAGAAATGGTGCTTTGCATGTAATGTCATCTCTTTGTGCATAATGTTGATATTTTCTGTACTTTTTTCTTTGGTGCCTTGGCATTAATAAAAAAAAAAAAAAAAAAAAAAAAAAAAATAAAGCCATTAGCCTCAAAGGTTAGCAGTTAGCATTGACAACCAGTGTGTGTAATACAGTGTGTGTTTGGAAAGCTAAAGTGGTTTAACCCTTTAAACATCTAAACTAATACACTTGTTGGTCTTTCTCTTTCTTATTTCTCTAATTTCTCACTTCTTACCACTTATTTGCATTTTACTAGAAAGGGAAATACTAGTTCACAATTATTAATTGTGCCAAATTCAAAATTTAATTAAAATATTAAATTTATTTGGAATCATTCAAATTTCCCTCTCAGATCATTTCATATGATCATTATTTCTAGTATTTTCTTTTGGGGCCTAATCATTTTGGGTACAAATAAGTCTTGAACTTTGAAAGTTTAAGTAAACTTATTCTACCTAATTGATTTATTACCCATATCAATAGTCTATTCAGACTTATACTCACTCCTTACTTTATTGCGTTTTACCCCCTCATTCTTCCTGTTTTGGTTATACACTTAGCCACTATTTTTATTTACTGATTTCCTCCTTTATTTAATTTCATTTTTTTTGTTTGTTTTGCCATTTATTACTTTTAATTTTACTTTGTCTCACCTGAGCCTTGATAGGAGACATTGTTATCCCTCACTACGAGTTCAAATAAATTAGAGAGACAAATCTCTTTCACCCAAAATTTATTTTTGTTGAATAGTTGTGTAGCAACTGAAAACAACACTCTACTCGTAGTCGGGCATAACCGCTTGCTAGTGGACCCGATCCACTCAAATTACTGTCTCCTTCCCTTCTCTCCTGCTTTCTTTCCTCTTCACTTTTCACATTTGTAGGGACCTGCAAGAACCATCAATCAATTCTAAGTGAATGAGATACACAATCTTGTCAAAAAAAAAGACTACTCATCTTTACGAATTTGATTGTAATCAAACCCTCTTTCGTTCTTCCTAGCCTCCCGACATTTGAAAACGCAATCAAAATTTTAACATCTCATGCAACGCTGAGATCAATTTTAATAGAGATAATTGTTGAACAACCGTTGCCTTCGCAGCCTCCCTGGTGAGCGGTCCAACTGTAAGGTGTACGTTGTCAATCATGTCAGACTAAGAAAAGAGATATCAGAATTAGTATTATACTCGTTTGTCTAAAACAGAGATTTAATAATATTGTTTGCCTCCTTGATAACAACATTTAATTAAAATAAGAAGAATTTTCCTCATAAAAAAAGAGAAATTGTTTATTTTAATTGAATTTGTTTTTCACCTTTTTCTCTCTTTTCCCCCTTCCTCATTAGAGTGACGAAGTCTTCACATCTTTAGTCTACCACCTAGACACCCTGAGACCAACACAGGCATCACCACACTTAGCTAGTGGTTCAAAATCACTGACACCACACTTAGTTGTCGCACCACACATAGGCTTTTACTCCACACAGATCTGTGTCAGTCTCTCTTCTCCCTAGCGTGCCAACATGCCGCAGACTGCAGACCCCTTTGCCCAAGGGGAAGATGGGAACACTTGGCTGAGAGGCACGACAGACAGCCTCACCCCCAAGACCCTTGAACTGTTATTATTTTTAATAATAATCCTAATCCTGAGAAGATTCCTGACACAAGATTCAAGCCAGAACAACAACCACGAGGAGCTAGTCAAAATCACCAGCTCCCTAAGCTATGCCTTCACGACCCAGCTGGAAACTGAGCGACAAGCACGTCACCCACCTGCAAGAGAGCTGACACATGGACAACGCCACAGACAAGCTGGAAGTGAAAGTTCAAGACTGAACTCAAAGCACCCAACGAGAGGGAGCAGGAAGAACGGAACAAGTTAAGGAGCCCAAGCAGCCCTGACAGCAGCTCAGCTTGACCAACACAGGTGCTGCCCAGAAAGACCTGGTAAACAGACTCAGGCTGCCGAACAGCTACTAGAAAGCTGCAACGATACTCAGCAACAAGAATGCTTAAAGTCAGTGCTTGAAAGACCACCTTGAAAGGTACAGAACTGAAATAATAACTAATCAACAACTAGACGATAACAACGATGAGCTCTACATGGTCAGAAGAGAACTTAAACATGCTTACGAGCAGAAACAAGAGCCAAGGCGAGAGAAACATCACTCAGCCTCACCTCTGCTGAGCAGAGCAGAGTCCCATCCAAGAACTGGTATACAGCGAAAGAAGCGAAGGGCCACAACCCAAAACCTCACCTGCCTTCGCCACAGAACTCTTTCCTGTCAACGAAAGAAAACCTCCCATCCAAGCAGACCTTGGAGCTGCACATGGGATGACCATCAAAGACCTCGACAAGCTGTCTAAAAACATCAGCAAGTTCAACCCGAACTCCACAGAGGGCCACACCATACAGGCCCACCTTCACGATATCGACTTCTATCTAGAAATGAGACCTCATGTGACTGACAGAGACCGGACAGAGACTGGATATTATTTTAATATCCAGTGCAGAGTTGATTGTTATACGGCTCCTTCAGTGAATCGCTGCCGCCTCAGTGATCAGCCGTCAAAACAGCGATTCTGTTCAAATTCCCTATAAAATCATAAATGATTCCCTTTGAGCTAAATTAAACTATTTCTTTAAATGAAATATATATTACATATTTTACGTTACAGCACTGAGGCATACAGCTCACATTAATTCATGCAGGAGAAGTTTTATCTGTGTTCTTATAGATACTGGACTAGCTGTCTAATAAAGTAAGGATACAACTGAACATTATTAATCCCTCATATCAACACAATGGTATGTTTTGTGAAGAACTGACAAAATTTCAGTTAATATTAAAAGTCTGGGAAAGAGTCCAAAGTGTACCATTTAAATGCATACATGTACCATATAAGCCCAGTATGCTTTTTAATGCTTCACATTTTATTAAATGAACAGTTCCATTTGATACATTTTTATTAGTCAGCCGAAAGAACTACTGATCAAGGAGGCCAGATATTAATGACAGTTTTAATATTTGGCATTTTCAGTATTTTCAACAATAACCAAACATAATTGGTCAGTCTAAAATTCTTGTTTGGATTTTTCTTTAATTTAATCACTGCCCTTTTTCTTATATCTTAGCTTAAAGGAATATTTCACCCCAAAAATGAACATTTGCTGAAAATATGCTCACCCTCAGGCTATCCAAGATATCGATGATTTTTTTCTTAATCGGAACAGATTTGGAGTAATTTAGCATTACATCACTCGCTCACCAATGGATCTGACGGCACTCATTCACTGCAGAGGATCCATTGGTGAGCAAGTGATGCAATGCTAAATTTCTCCAAATCTGTTCTCATGAAGAAACAAACTCATCTACATATTAGATGGCCTGAGGGTGAGTACATTTTAAGCAAATTTTCATTTTGGGGGTGAAATATTCCTTCTCTGTAGTCTATTGCTGGGTCTCATTTCAAAGGTTGCACCCCCAGAGGTTGCATTTGTCAGCCACATACAGTATGTTATTTTTTTACTAATATCATAAAAGTAACCATTACATTCCAAAGTAACAAAATAAATAAATAAATAAAATAAAAAATTACAGTAATTCCTGCGACCTCCAAAGGCCGAATTCACAACAGTATGTGATTGATTGTTGTCAAATACAAGCTAAATATGCTTTTTGGCTATGTCTGTAAAGTGCTAACGCAGATGTGGCTTCTCTTAACACTTTCACAATATTATGAAGGGACAGCCTCATATACTTCAGAAAATATTCAGCGGATGTCTGTGATTCAGTCCGTTCAGCACTGGGAGCTGTCCAATGTGCTGAATTTCTACTGGTTCTCCACACATTTAATGAATGTTAAAACTCTAATTAAATTCACTATATTCCATAATTGTAAGGTTAGTGTGTGATACAACAAGAAAATGTCATTTTCTCATTATCTGAATAATGTCTAATATACATTTCCTTATCAGTCTTACAGTTTTTTACAATCACTATGACAATTTTTTCAATAATTTTAACAATTTTCCTAAACTCTTAACACAGTTAGCAAAACATCCATCTGTGTAGGCTATACAATTAACACATTTCTTGTTGCTCTGACATAAAAAGCATACAGTTAACACAAATTTAAAATGCTTGAACTTCTTTTACACAAGCTCAACCAAGACCAAAACAATGTAATTTTACTGCCAATTTTTCAAATGCTATTCCTATTCACACTGTATGTCAGAACAGATAACATCATGTTATAGGCTAAAGTCAAAGTGAACAGTTGTTCATATTGTGAATATCCCCTGTATTTTATTCCATTGCTAATGAGAAACAGCTGATTGAAGTTATGCAAATATATAAATTACAGCTGATTCCCATCTAGGAAACACACTCAGGTGTTGAGGTTCTTTCAGTCGCATGACCATATGATATACAGTAAAAGAGGACCTCTTTGGGCTGATCTTGTGTGGAAAAGTGCACTCCTGCATAAATGTGAGATTTTAGAAGATCTGCACCAAAGACTGGTGCCAGAGAAAGGGGACAGGTTGGAGACCACTTGCCAATATACACTGAACAAAATTATAAATGCAACACTTTTGTTTTTGCCCCCATTTTTTCGTGAGCTGAACTCAAAGATCTAAGACTTTTTCTATGTACACAAAAGGCCTATTTCTCTCAAATATTGTTCACAAATCTGTCTAAATCTGTATTAGTGAGCACTTCTCCTCTGCCGAGATAATCCATCCACCTCACAGGTGTGGCATATCAAGATGCTGATTAGACAGCATGATTATTGCACAGGTGTGCCTTAGGCTGGCCACAATAAAAGGCCACTTTAAAATGTGCAGTTTTATCACACAGCACAATGCCACAGATGTCGCAAGTTTTAGGGAGCGTGCAATTGGCATGCTGACTGCAGGAATGTCCACCAGTGCTGTTGCCCGTGAATTGAATGTTCATTTCTCTACCATAAGCCGTCTCCAAAGGCGTTTCAGAGAATTTGGCAGTACATCCAACCGGCCTCACAACCGACCATGTGTAACTACACCAGCCCAGGACCTCCACATCCAGCATCTTCACCTCCAAGATCGTCTGAGACCAGCCACCCGAACAGCTGCTGCAACGGTCGGTTTGCATAACCAAAGAATTTCTGCACAAACTGTCAGAAACCGTCTCAGGGAAGCTCATCTGCATGCTCATCGTCCTCATCGGGGTCTGACTGCAGTTCGGCATCGTAACTGACTTGAGTGGGCAAATGCTCACATTCGATGGCGTCTGGCACTTTGGAGACATGTTCTCTTCACGGATGAATCCCGGTTTTCACTGTATAGGGCAGATGGCAGACAGCATGTATGGCATCATGTGGGTGAGCGGTTTGCTGATGTCAACATTGTGGATCGAGTGGCCCATGGTGGCGGTGGGTTTATGGTATGGGCAGGCGTATGTTATGGACAACGAACACAGGTGCATTTTATTGATTGGCGTTTTGAATGCACAGAGATACCGTGATGAGATCCTGAGGCCCATTGTTGTGCCATTCATCCACGACTATCATCTCATGTTACAGCATGATAATGCACGGCCCCATGTTGCAAGGATCTGTACACAATTCCTGGAAGCTGAAAACATCCCAGTTCTTGCATGGCCAGCATACTCACCGGACATGTCACCCATTGAGCATGTTTGGGATGCTCTGGATCGGCGTATACGACAGCGTGTTCCAGTTCCTGCCAATATCCAGCAACTTTGCACAGCCATTGAAGAGGAGTGGACCAACATTCCACAGGCCACAATCAACAACCTGATCAACTCTATGCGAAGGAAATGTGTTGCACTGCGTGAGGCAAATGGTGGTCACACCAGACACTGACTGGTTTTCATAGCGATCGTAAAAAGCTGTAAATGAAATCCTGTAAATGAGAAAATCCATTAGATGTCTTTGTCACTGAAAGTGCCTATAGAAAAATGCATAAAGATGGTAATTATATTACATTTGTTACATTAATTAATAATTAAATTCTACTTCCACAACACTGTAAACATATTCATACTTTTTTTTTAATTGAATGCCCAAGTTTAATGCATAAAGAAATATTTGTGTCAATCAAGCAGGTTTTTTTTAATCATTATTGTATTTTTCTGTGAATTTTTTTTCTCTATAGTTCCATTGTAAACAATAATCAAAAACATGAGATGAACAAAAACTTTGAGATCAAAACAGCAACCTCAAGAAAATGAACTGTTATGGGCTTGGCATAATTTAAAATGATTTAAAAGGCTATAAGTCAGCTGTTACAAAGCTTAGCATAAATATAGCACACACTTGAGGAAGCTAAGTTAGGTGGTGCTGTAATGGTGACAAACCGGAAAAATGCCTGTAACTACATGACAAATGAAAATGGTTTCAGCATGATTGTAAGCAACCATTACAAAAACAACATTTTATTTTTATGAATGGAAGACTTATTGGCTAAAGCAGTTACTGTTTGAATAATTGCTGATTTCAAATTAAAAAAAAAAAATCTGGTTATATTCAGATGTTTAAATGTCATATAAATTCAATGTAGTTGTAGTAATAAAACAAACTAGAATTGGGGGCTTTCCGTTGCCCATGATTCATATCATTTTTAAGCAACATACATCTGCACCCTGTGTCTAATTTCTTTAGTATCTGAAGAATTTCCTGGTTGAGGAACTATTTACATTTCTGTTAACACCTTGCAGTTAACTTTTTCCAACTTGCTACTTTCTGTTTTTGTCTAACCACAGTTTTCACACTTCGATTCATGTGCATGTCCAGCATGCAGCCTCACCAGGTCGAACATAAACACTTTTATGACGTTCAGTTTGTTGCATGCTCAAGTGGAAACATTTGCGGTGTGTACTCTCACCTTCCTTTTCACGACTACTACAACATGCATCAGCAGTATCAGCACAGCAAAGAAAAAAATCATTGGTTATCATTGGTTCAGAACAAATAAGTGAGATTTAAAACTGCAGTTCTCAATTCTCAGCAGCTGACTGGTTAAAAGGCATTATATACAGTTTTCATAACTCTGCTTGTGACATTTTTCAGTTATTATGAGATACTGTTTAATTATTATAAATTGAAAGCAAATCTAAAGCTGTAATAACATCTGGCACATCATGGCTGTGGCAGGTGATGGAACTGAGTTCAGGAGTGAATGATTACCTGTAGTTTTCCTCTGACAGAAGCAGTACACACAGATGGAGGAGAGGAGAGAGAAGAGGAGAACACACACCAAACACACAACGCAGCTTGAAGCAGAGCATACAGTCTGATGCAGGAGGTGTGGAGGAGGTGTTGAACCTCTCAGCACCAGGAGCACCAATCAAACAGAAGCCATTTTTAAACATTCTCACACTTTTCTGTTAAAATATGTTTTATTTTAATATTCAGTTAATATATGCTTTTTACTTTAACATGCTATTCAACATTAAAAATATCTTTAACATTGCATGTATGTTGCAGTTGAAAAGTATAATGCTTAAATCAGTAGTTCACATATCGACATGAAAATGCATTGAGTCAAAGTTGTACATATATATAAATAGACAACTCGACTTCTTTCTCTTTCTGCACAGTAGTATATTCCTTCATCAGAGACACTGACATTCACAATATGTAGATCAAAGAAGTTACTGAAGCTGCTGAACACAAAACTAAAATGTGCAAACGTCTCCTTCAACATGTTCAAAGTATCTATGAACAGAGTTGATCGCTGCTCTTATGAGCAGTTTCTCCACCAAACAATATGTGATCTTAATGGTAGGACACAGTCACAGTAGAGAGTGATGGATCTGGTTATTCTTATATATAATACCCCTGACCGCTGTGTATTTTTCCACACCAGTCTCAGCAAGCAGTTGAATTCATGCCTGCCCATGATCTGGTCTTAGAGGAATTACGGTGGAGCCCGGCCCATACTACTGCTGCTGAGGGTGACCTGTGTCTGACCTCTGTAATTTGTACTGAGGATTTGGAGGAGGTTATACCCCAAAACCTCTCTTCCCCATTGCTTCTGCCCAGCACTAAGTCTTCTGTGTCTCTGCTAGTTTCGTCGAACTCTTAATTTCCCTCATCAACCAGTACAAAGTCTCCTTTGGTCACGACGCTCCTGCCCAGCCTCCCTCTCCCTCCTACTGTTCTGAGTCACCTGGGGCTTTCATGTCTTAGCATTAATTTCACCTTAAATATATAGCATGTGTATGTTACTATTTGGAAAAAACAAACAAAACTGTGCACATACGTTGTTCAGTTTATTCCATTCTATCAGTCAGTTACATTTCATAAAGGCATTTTTGCATTTCTGTGTCCTTATCAAGAATTGGTCTTGATGAAATGGTTAATGGTTGAGTGATTTTGACACCATTCTCTGTAATTGTAAGGAGGACCAGATTAGTTTGGACTATTAGCCACTAGATGGAGCCATTGAGTGCATATCGTTTCCTACTCTTTTGGGATGTATTCATATTCACAGACAATCTCATAACTCAGAGAAACAGGGCCGGCCTGAGATTTAGTATCCCTGTGGCCTTACTCAGGACAAGCAATCTTGAAAAAAGACGGATAAATAATAATAATAATAATAATAATAATAATAGGCTGTACAATAGTAAAATTAGATTTAAAAAATATATATATATTAATATGTTTTAAATAATTATTTTTAATCCACCACTGTTTAGTAATGCACAGAAATCTAAATTGCAAAATTTTTAAGAAATTTGTGAATATTAATATAAAATTTGTGAATGTGAAAAAATTAATAAAATAAAATTATAAATGAAATTATAAATTAAAAATAAAATACTTTATAAAATAAACTGTCATTATGACAACAGCAACCTTTTCACTTACAATTTATTTATTTTGTTGCATTTTTGCACTGCAATAAAGCTGTATAAATACAGACAGTTACACTGATGCATGTCTGTTTTAGGGCAGAAACATTTGAAGTTGGTTCTTACAGCTGACCGCAATAAGAGAGAGAAAGAGAGCGAGTGGTTACAAACACAAACAGGAAACCATTTTGACATCCTGCTAAGCTACACTTTGTTACACCAAAGATGCCCATTTTACCCGTAATGTTTGATTAGGTTTGTTTTTAGTATTTCTGATTCAGGGTTGCAGAAACACACTGGGACCTGCAGTTGCTGTTAATCACTTTTTTGTCTCATATTTGAAGACGTCTGCATCATTTTTTGTTTGTTTGTTTTGGTTATAAACAATTAAATTATTATTTTATCACAAAAATAACATTTACAAGCAGTAAATGTGCACATAACATTTAACAGCAAAACTAGAGACCTTACAATATACTTTTCTTATTATGAATATTTTGTGTATTATAGATAACTAAATATGTAAATGTGTAATTGCATATAAAAATGTGTTGGATGTGTGTGCATATGTACTAAATGTAGTTAAATCATGCTTGAGAAAAAAAGTGAGAAATCACATCTGGCATTGCTGAGTAAAAAAAGAGAGAGCAATAGTAAGCAGCAAGGTTGCAGTAAGTTGTATAAATTGAGCAGGTAGAATCATATCTTGGCATAAGGATGTGCAGATGTTAGTAGTCTATAAGAGACTTCAGTGTGAAGGCAGATCTTTCCAGTCTTACTCATCGCACACTGATGTTTCTCCATAGGATCCCCCTGAAATGAATAGGAGATCAACATGATACAAACTAAACTATTGTCCTGTAAAATTTCCTGAAACCAATTATCAACCTAGATACCTTAATAACATCTGCTGCGAGTATCTCTGCAGAACCTAAAGATGGTATGAAAATATGTAAGTAAAATAAGTACAGTGAGAAAACAATGCAGGTCTGAACACAGGAACTTAAGTGCACAAGTGCTTGTAAATACAGCAAAATGTCAAAACCATCTAAACACATTAATATTAATGTATAATTGTAATACAGTTTTCCTCATAATCTTTGATTATGTTAGATTATAAACAACATCAAGTGTGTATCTTTGATTTCAAAATCAGTTTCAAACACCCTCCGAAAAAAAGGTACGACACTGTCAATGGAGCAGTACCTCTGAAAACGGGACACCTTTGTACCTTATTTACCCCTAAAGATTGCATATTAGTACCTTAAAAGTATACATATCAGTACTGAAATGGTACATTTTTATACTTTTTGAAAAGGTACCGCCCCAGTGACAGCTTTTGTACCTTTTTTTCTGAGAGTGCATTAGGGCAGATAAAGTTGTTAACAAAGTGTAACAACTTTAATTCTAATTTACATGAATGTGAATTCTACAAAATTAAGACTGGGCAGATTATTTTCTGATGCAACACTGACATCTGCAAATGAAATGAGCAAAATAATTTTATTCCACACAAAAATAACAGCATTTTTAAATCACTAGCTTTAAAAACATTACACTATTATACACATTTATCATGTGGAAGACTGGCCAAAAACATTATGTTTTAAATTAGAAAAGGTGTTAAGGAAATGAACGGCAAATGAGATACCTGTGGTTTGAGCCAAACAGTAGCAGTAAACACAGATGGAGGACAGGAGTGAGGAGAGGAGAACACACACCGGACACACACTGAACAGCAGCGTCCAGCAGAGCAGACAGTCACGAGGTGCAGAGGCTTCAGAACAGGAAGTCACTTGCTCAGAATAAAATAAACACAAATGTATAAATGAGTGTTAATAATGATTTTTTTAAAAATGCACGTCTTGCTTCTCCAGGAAAGTTTTCCAGAATTACACAAACAATGCTGTTATAATGTCTAACAGAAGTGTTTTCTTACCTTCCA
Source organism: Tor tambroides (assembly GCA_021397915.2). Classification (NCBI taxonomy): domain Eukaryota; kingdom Metazoa; phylum Chordata; class Actinopteri; order Cypriniformes; family Cyprinidae; genus Tor; species Tor tambroides. The sequence continues at coordinate 11,361 of JAFVLL020005728.1, read as the reverse complement.
GAGAGAGACGAGTTGTTCGGTTTCCATAATAGTACACCTCAGATCGGGAGAGGATGCCTTTTTCATCTTGATTTACCTTTTTCTCTACTTCTGCACAGTAGTACAGTCCCAGATCAGAGACACTGATGTTAGTGATATGTAGATCGTAAGAATTATTATAAGGGTTGTGGATAAAGCTGAATCGCTGAAATATCTCCAGGCCCCATTTCGTAAAATCTATTATGAGAGAGGGTTGATTTTCATGAGAGCAGTTTCTTATCCATACAACGCTGGAACCAAGAGTTAGAGAGCGATCACAGTAGAGAGTGATGTCGTCTCCTGGACTGACTTTCATCTCCACTTCTTCTCCACAGATGCTTTTCTGACAGAACAGCAAGACATCTGCAAAGCACAAAAACTTTATGAAGCACTTCAAACTGTACTATTATACCAAAATATTCACAGTAGTGACATTTTCATTCAGCTGAAGAAGTATATTTTTACTTACACATGAGCGCGATGAGAGCAAGTCTTGGCCTCTCCATCTCAGTGAGTGATTGTGAGTGTGATACTGACGATGACGCTGGTCTTAATGCAGATGTCAGCTCCCATATGATTGGTTCACGCCAATGGAAAATTTTACCTAAAATGGTCTGTGTCATGAGGGATTGGCGGTAAATTAAGTTGTTGAGTTGTGAGAGCATTTTCAACCAATCACCAGTTAACTTGTAGATTTTTTTTATTTTTTTTTGTCTGATTTGGCTTTGTTGCCTGTTTGGTTCATAAAAATGGAAATGTTCAAGATAACTTTAGTGTTTTACATTTTAAATTCAGTCAGTCAGTTCATGCCTTCCATAAGTGTCAAAGTCTTTTCAATAAAAGTTCACCTATAAAAGGTTCTTTGTCTAATTGTAATGGGTTTAATTCAACATCTAAACATGTCAAAACAGGAAACCCACAAGTCTTTCATCCAGACCACTTACAAACACTTCACATTTGCAACATGACATAAAACTCTCACTTCACCTCCCTTAGCTGATAATTGGTCATGAAACACAAATGTTTCCATTAGCCTTCGTGTGGTTTTATGTTTTAGTAAAAGTGCACATCTTTGCACAAGGGAAGTTTGCTAAAATAACTGCTGCTAATGCTTTATACTGTGGTTAAACTGACACTGATGTCCACTGAGCTGAAATTAGCTGCATTCAATTATGAGACAGTGTAATTTGGCATAACACAAGTGAAGATCAATACATCACGTCCAACTACAAACTATAAAGAAAGGTACAATGTTAGCAAGATTAACTGGTAGACTACTTATGGGTCAAATAGGTCTATAGTGAGTTTTTAATATTAAAGGGGAATGAAGAACCATCAATACGTCCCATTCTTCTTACTGTCAAATTTGTGTTAGACAGGAAATTATAGAAAGCATAGAAACTCTGATGGCATTTTCCCCCACTTTTGAAAACTGTATGAACAAAGTATAGCCTATTTAAAATTTACTTTACTTTAAAAATATCTTAACCGAAAGATCACCACAAATGTTTGCAAATATGTTAGAAAATAATTAATAATAATATTAAGAGATATACTTGATTTGAGTAAACATACCTACAGTATGTGGTTTAAATTGGTAAATATTTCTGCAAGGTGCTAATATAGAGCTTGATAAAAGAACTTGATGATCTTAAAATCTCATGTAAGACGAGGTCTTCAAATTGTAATGAAACCAGGACAGATCTGGACACAATCTGCAAAAGTTTGATCACAATTTCAGACAAGACAGAATATCTGGAAAGCCAGTCAAGATGACATAATATTGTTGTGAAAGGCATTAAGGAGTCTGTAAGAGAAAAGGTGTCTGAATCTGAAGAAAAAGTGAGAAAACTCTTCAGTGAAAAATCACTGCTGGATCATCGCAAAACAGAGTTGGATTGGGGTCATAGAGTTGGGAAGTCAATGGTAACATCAGAGAAGCCCAACCTATTGTTGTCAGATTTTTGCGGTTGAAGGATACTTCAAACTTGCAGTTTTGGATAAAGCAAAGCTTAAAGGGCTCTGGCATTTTTATTAATGAGGACTTCCCTGAAACCATTAGGGCAAAGAAGGAGAGAATTACTTAGAAAGAGGTGACATTGCATATCTGAAATATGACAAACTTATTGTTCAGCCACCTATCCAAAATCCACCTAAACAAAGGAAAGCAAGTGTTCAGAGTTTGGCTCAATACATTTATTATCAACTATTTATTGTATTTTGATTAGTTAATCATATCTATTGTATTATACTACTTTATATACATTATTGATTCCAACAAATTAGTTTTTGAAGCTGAGACCTTTAAGCCTTTTGATTTCTCTACAGTTGATTCTTATAATTTTGATGACCCAGATTTAAAAAAAAAATTCATCATTGAATGCTTCAAACTTTTGTAGTTTTTATACTGGAAATCAGTTTAATGATTTATGCAGATCTTTGCCATCTCATGTTTTTTCTACTTTTCATTTGAATATAAGAAGTTTATCTAGGAATTATGATAATTTTATTCATTATATTATTTATCATTATTTATCAGTTTTCTATAATTGCTTTATCTGAAACATGGTTAAATGAAAATTCTATAGAAATGTTTAAATTATTGTAAGGTCTGTTTTGGGGTTTGTTTCATGTTCATGTTTTCATGTCTTTTATTTTGAAGTTTAGTCATGGTTCCTGTTTGTGTCATGCTTCCCTTGCCCTCATGTCTTCTTCTTCTTCTTCTTATATTTTTACGGTGGTTGGCATCCAGCGTTTTGGTGCATTACCGCCACCTGCCCTCATGTCTTCATGCTATTGGTTCTCTTGTTCATTGTGTCATGTTCTGATTGGTTGTCCAGGTCATGTGTCTTGTTTCCCATTGGTTTGTTCACGTCATGTGACGCTCTCTGTTTGCTATAAGTAGCCATGTCCTTGCCTTTGTTTCTTGTCGTGTGTTGATGTTGTAACCCGCTGTTGTTGAGTCTAGTCTGTTCATGCCACGTCTGTTCATGCCATGCCAGGTCTGTTTCATGTCAAGTCAAGTCTTCATCTGTTTGGATTTTGGATTTCATGTTTGTAAATAAACTGCACTTGGGTTCTCACTACGCTCGCCTTCAGTGGACTCTTTACAATTATTTAAATATAACTCGGTGCATTATGTTAGACAGAACAGGTTGGGAGGTGGAGTATCTTTTGTTTATTCATGAAGATTATACATTTAAAATTAGGTTTGATCTTGCCTTAAAATCAGATAAAACTGACGTGGAAAACTTATTTGTTGAGCTCTTAATTGGTCCTGGAGGAAGGAATATTATTGTTGGTGTTATTTACCGAGCACCTGATTCCACTATTCAAGATTTTAATGATACTTTGGCCAGCTTACTTGATTTGATAAACAATGAGCATAAATACTGTTGTATCTTAGGTGATTTTAACATAAATCTCTTAAGAAATTTGATACTCCTACTGCAGATTTCCTTAATATTCTTTATTCTAGTTATTATTTTCCTCTTATTCACAAACCTACAAGAGTTAAAGAAACTACAGCAACTTTAATTAATAACATTTTAACAAATTCTCTAAGTGAAGGAATTAAATCTTGTGTTTTTATGTTCTGATTTGTCTGATCATTTTCCCATATTTCTCTATTCTGAAATTAGGGTTAACAGGGTTAAACTATCAAAGGAAATAAACGAAAAGAGAATTGAGTAAGTTAAATATTTCTAAATTTAAAGATTTGATTTCTAGTACTTATTGGGAGGATGTGTATAAGGAACATGTTGCTGATAGAGCATATCAATAATTTATGACTGTTATTAATTCTAGTTTTAATAAATGCATTCCAGTCAGGAGTTGTGTGAAGAAATTCAGTCTTGGTTTACAGCTAGTTTATGGAAAATGTTGAAGACAAAGAACAAACTCTATAGAAAATGTTTTAAATCCCACTCCTCTCACCTATGGTGTTTATAAATGTTACAGAAATAAATATAATCATTCTATTAGATCTGCTAAAAAGCACTTTAAAAAAAATTTAAGAAATGTTCAAATGATATTAAATCCATATGGAAAGTAATAAATCAGTTGCTGAAAAGAGAAAAGACTAATTCGTAGCTACCTTCAGACTTTGTGGATGGCGAAAATTCTTTTAATGATCCATTTGATATAGCTCAAATTTAATGAATTTTTTGTTAATGTTGGTCATAAATTAGCTAATAATATCCCTACTGGTAATGGTGTACCCCTGGATTATACATCAGGAAACTTTCCTATTATCTCTATTTTTAAGCCACCTGAAATTCGAGAAATAAGTGAAATCATGATATTATTTCTGTATTTCTTGTCAAACAGGTGAAATGTTCAATATTGCAGCCACTTGTTCACATTTTTCTCTTTCTATGAAAACAGGCTTTGTACCAGAGGATTTAAAAATAACTAAAGTTATTCCTCTGTTTAAAGCAGATTATCCACAATATTTTAACAACTATAGACCTACATCTATTTTGCCATGTTTCTCAAGAATTTTAGGGAAAAAAAATTGTATATAAACTGATTATTGTTCACTTAGACTCAAATTCTATTCTCTACAAACATCAATATGGATTCCGAAAAACCACTCTACTTGTAGTATTTTTGTAGACCTATCAAAAGCTTTTGAAATCATTACATGTTATTGGAAAAGTTGTAAAAATATGGTTTTCATGATTTTACATATAAATTGTTGAAGAATTACATTTTTAATAGAAGACAGTTTGTTTGTTTTAAGGGTTGCTATTCTAGCAAAACAAGTCTACTCTCTGGGGTTCCTCAGGGGTCCATACTTGGACCATTACTATTTCTTATCTATATAAATGACCTGTCAAATGTTTCAAATATTCTTACTAATGTTTAATTTAAACAAATTCTTTAAATATAAAAAAAAAATCAAGTTGTATTATTTTTAGTGGTAAAAAAAAATAAACCCTAAGTATTTATCAAAAATTACTATGGAGTCTATTGAGGTGTCTCAAGTGTAAACTACTAAATTATTGGGAGTGTTTGTTGATGAGACTTTGAGTTGGAAAGAACAAGCTGATTACATGAGCAGAAAAATACATAAATATACCGGCATTATAAGGAGGGTTAGGCATCTTATGACAGTGTCTTCTTACACTTTACTACAGTTTAATTTATCTGTATCTTTCATATTGTAATATAGTTTGGGCGAGTACTTTTCCTACTACTCTTCAAAAAAATGTTGTTGTAAGGTCTGTTTTGGGTTTTGTTTCAGGTTCTTGTTATCATGTCTTTTATTTTGAAGTTCTGTTATGGTTCCTGTTTGTGTCATGCTTCCCTTGCCCTCTTGTTTCATTGCTATTGGTTCCCATGTACAATGTGTCTTGTTCTGATTGGTTCTCTTGTTCTATGTGTCTTGTTCTGATTGGTTCTCTTGTTCTATGTGTCTTGTTCTGATTGGTTGTTCTTGTCATGTGACCCTCATAGTTTGCTATAAGTTTGCTAGTTCTTGCATTTGTGCCTTGTCGTGTATTAACGTTGTAACCTGCTGTCGGTGAGTTTAGTTTATTTCATGCCACGTTTAGTCTGTTCATGCCATGCCAAGTCTGTTTCATGTCAAGCCTGTTTCAAGTCAAGTCAAGTCTTCGTCTGTTTGGATTATGTTTGGATTTTGGATTTCACGTTTGTCAATAAACTGCACTTGGGTTCATCACTAAGCTCGCCTTCAGTGGACTCCTCGTTACAGTTGTCCTTCAGAAGCGTTTTGTTAGGATTGCAACCCGATCAAACACATATATTTCATCTGCTTCTTTATCTCATAGATTTCAGGTTCTTACCATTTATGATATTAATACTTTTCAAATATACGTTTTTATGCATAAGATATATTCAAGTGTGGGTAACATTTCAGAGCAATTTAGAATGTATTTTTAAAGTAAATTCACAGGTTCACTGTTAACTCGTAAATTTTCTAATTTTCATCTTCCTAAAGTTCTCACATGTAGAGGTCAATATTTGATAAGGTTTAGGGGTATTAAATTATGGAATGATTTATCCCATCTAGCAAAAAAAAAAAAAAGTTCCTCTTTAACATGTTATAAAAGATGTATAAATGATCAGTTTAATGCCGCTTTGTAATAGTGTATATTGTCTTTTTTATGTATTTTATGCACCATACTGTATATGGTTTGTTTTTGGAGTATATCATTTCTGGGTGTATATCATTTTTGGAGTATATCATTTCTTTTTTGACATATGTTTTAATTAATTTTGGGTTTTATGCCTCTCACTGCAAAGTATATGGCTTGTATTTTTTTTGTTTTTATTGTATCTATTTTACTGTTGTGCAAAATAAAATAAACTAAACTAAACTAAACTAAAACTAAACTAATGGCTTCTCTTATTACTTCCTCAACAAACAGGAAGCACAGAAATGATGTAGATGTCTGTTGTTCAGTGCGTTCAGCACTGGGAGCTGTCCAATGTGCTGAATTTCTACTGGAAAAAAATCTTTAAAATTCAATGTGATTAGAGATAACAAAAAAAAACATGAAAAGCATAGTAAAAAATTCTGTTAGTTACTCATCTTTATGTCACTCTAAATGACTATAAAAGTATCAGTAGTTCATATTATTATAGGATGTATTGCATGTTTTTAAATCAAAATATTTCCCGGTGGACATACCTTTGATTACATTTTTTAAATCGTTTTAAAGTTGTAAGCTTATTTAGTTTTTGTTTTTCATGTTCCTATATATCTTTGTATATCTAAGCAGGACAGATTAATGCACTGGCCTATCGGGCAAGTGCCCAGGGCACTAGAGGTGGGCCCAGCTTAAATACCATTCCTCTCGGAACACGATTTTAACCGAGGAGGACTTTTAAAACGGTCGGTGCAAAGGGGATCCGCTGCATCATAATCCGTCCCTCAACCAAAGCCTCTAATAACTCAAATTACTTTTTGCAGTAAGATGCATAAATATGGGAAAAAGCAAACTGAGGCAATTAACATGAAAGACAAAATATTTATCTGTTAGTGTTCCTGTCAAATAAACATTTGTTTAATTTATTTAGTTGTAGTTGTAGTCAAAGTATTTCAACTAAAGTACTTAAACTAAACTGAACTGAACTGAGAAATTTTGAATCAGTTGAATTAAATTTTTTTTAATTTATTTTATTTTTAAGCAACTAATTAATACTAACATTATGTAGGAATTTCATGAAAATCCATTGCAGTAGATATTGTGGAGATGAGATACTCTGCTCCAGAATACATAAAACGATTGAATGTATCAATGTTTCGTTATCCCCCACACCTTATTTGCCCTTTTAATTCAACTACAACCAGAGTTACTGCAATAACCTTCTAATAACTCTGTAATCCAGATTTCTCTGCCAGACTAGTGTTTCTGCAATGTGTGGAATGGAATTTATGTTGGACAGAATAGTAAAACACTTTTTGCAGAAACCCTTTTAGCGCCATCTACTGGTCATTTTAATGGCATTTCTCATAGGGCCTGAAACGCACAAACATACTTAGCCTACTCACCACATAAACAACAATACATGAATATGTACCTCCCTCGCATGTTCTTTTGCCACTTATCTTTATATATCTTTTAGGACTTATCAGACAGATAATGGACAGATAAAGTGAACATATACAATGTCATGTCATTAAATATACTGACAAAGTAAATGTACAGGTAGAAGAAGCATATTCCTTACACATATTAGTTTTGAGATAATCTTGAGCATCATATGAACATCATTTGGGTTGTCACGGGGTGTACATTGCCAAAGTAATATGGAAATGTCCAAAGTGCTGTCTTGCAAAAACTAAAATCTGCTCTTTGTGATTCATTCTGAGAGATGCAATAAATGTGATACTTTCTCATCCACCAGAGTCAAAAGAAATTAAGGCTTTTGCATCACTGCATGCATACAAACCAAATTTACCACAAACTCACCACATAAGCATTTACCCACATCAGCCTCTGTCCTACCTATTTCCTTTCCTATTTCTCTCATAAGCACATAAGCACTAAACTAAACTTTGAGAAAATTTGAGTTTAAGATTAATATCTTTTTAAGTGAGAATAAAACAAGACTCTTTCTTGAAAAAAAAAGACCGTGTGATTGAGTGAAACCCCTTTGAAGAGAAACTTTGATGTTTTGAATATTTTATTTAAATTTGCTTTGATTTTAATTTGATTTTAACTATTCAATAAAATTATGCACAATTAGTAACCAGGCAGATCCAATGCACCTGTCTGAAGGAAAATAATAATAAGAGGAAGATAAAATAATGTTTATTACTAATGAGAAGTAACTAAAGTGGGCATTTTATCTTTTTTCTTTATAGTATTAAGATTTCTAAGTTTTAAGACTATCTGTTTGCTTGTCACAAGCATGTTATCCAAACACAATATCCTACTCAGCATGGAGTGTGTTTTATGGAAATTGGGCTAAATTGTAAAACTGCCCCAGATAAATGTTGCAGTCATTCAGTTTAACAGAAATACACACCTTAAACTAAACATCACTTCACACAGAAAACCACATCCTGTTATTCAGATCATCACTGTGTGTCCACAAAGACTGTACTAAAGCACTTTTACTAGAAGTGAAAAAAAAACAACTTGTACTGCACCAGTACCAGAATAACAAATTTATAGGTTTGAATTTATTAGCTCATAAAAAAATCTTGTGAAAAAAGTATCCAAGTTTGAAATTACATATATTTTACATTCAGATGTAATGGTAAAAAGTTCTCTACCTTGTATGATTACATGTGATGTTACATGACAACAAAACCTGCATCTTTTCTTATATTTGTAAAGTTTCAGAATCCACCTCAGCTCTGTTTTAGGTCTATTCAGTTTGTGTTCTGACCTGAGCGTAAGTACTGAAGTCAGAACTCTGCACTCGCTTTGTCTTGCGTTGTTTTTGTCTCTTGGTGATCACATCTAAAGATGCATAACACACCTCTTCATCAGCGCACTGAAATGAAAATTAATAAATTAATGTTTCAGTTTTTAGAAAAAGAGTCAATGTCTGTAATGAACATGCATGATCATATTGTTCATACCTCAGCTGTATTTCTAGCTTTTATCTTGTCTTTCTGATCTGTCGCAGCATCTACAATGGATTGTTAAATTAGAACGTCACTTACGTACATAAATTTTTTAAAGTGTATGCAATTATGGTTATGAGTTACATTTCAGTTTCTAACATTACTATTAAATTTTGTGTGCAGGCCTTGCTGATCTGTATAATAAAATAAAAAAGTGGCAACACAAAAGATTATGAATTAGTGAATGATTACCTGTGGTTTTCTTACAAAAGAGGCAGAACACACAGATGAAAGAGAGGAAAACGCACACCGGACACACACTGAACAGCAGCGTCCAGCAGAGCAGACAGTCAGGAGGTGCAGAAGGTTCAGAACAGGAAGTCACTTGCTCAGAATAAAATAAACACAAATCTATCAATGACTATTAATTTAAAAAAAGAAAAAAAGTCACTTCACTGAGAAGGTAAAGTTTTCCAGAATTACACAAGCAATGATGTAATAATGACTAACAGAAGTCATTCTTACCTTCCAGAGAGAGACGAGTTGTTCGGTTTCCATAATAGTACACCTCAGATCTGGAGAGGATGCCTTTTTCATCTTGATTTACCTTTTTCTCTACTTCTGCACAGTAGTACAGTCCCAGATCAGAGACACTGATGTTAGTGATATGTAGATCATGAGAATTATTATAGGGGTTGTGGATAAAGCTGAATCGCTGAAATATCTCCAGGTCCAGTTTCCTAAAATCTATTATGAGAGAGGGTTGATTTTCATGAGAGCAGTTTCTTATCCATACAATGAGGGAACCATGAGTTACAGAGCGATCACAGTAGAGAGTGATGTTGTCTCCTGGTCTGACTTTCATCTCCACTTCTTCTCCACAGATTCTTTTTTGATGAAACAGTAAAACTGTAAAAGCACAAAATAACTTTATGAAGCGCTTTAAATTGTACTATTATTCCAAAATCTTCACAGTAGTAACATTTTCATTTAGCTGAAGAAGTAATTTTTTTTCTTACACATGAGTGTGATAAGAGCAAGTCTTGGCCTCTCCATCTCAGTCAGTGTTGTGAATAAGTTACACTGGTGAGGGTCTTAATGCAGATGTCAACTCTTATCTGATTGGTTCACGTCAATGGAAAGTTTTACCTAAAATGGCCTGCGTCATGAGGGGTTGGCACTAAATTGAGCTGTTGTTTGGCAGTACGAAAAGATAGAGCATTTTTAACCAATCACTAGTTACCTTTTAGACTTTTTTGCTGTGGTTTGGCTTTGTGATCAGGCACCCGACTGGTTCATAAAAAATGGAAATGTTCAAGATAACTTAAGTTTATCTGATTGATATGTTTAACTATATCTTTGATTCAGACATTCAGATAAGTCTTTATTTGAGACATTTTGCACTTTATATTTCATATTCATTCAATCAATTTATGCCTGTCATGAGGGTCAAAGTTTCTGAATCAAAGTTCACCTACAAAATTCATAAGGTTCTTTGTTTTATTGTAATGAGTTCAATTCAACATCTAAGCATTTCAAAACAGGAAACCCACAAGTCTTTCATCCAGACCACTTACAAACACTCCACATTTGCAACTCGTCATGAAACTCTCACTTCACATCTCTTAGTTGATCATTGGTCACCAAGCACAAATGTTTCCATTAGCCTTTGTGTGGTTTTGTGTTTTGGTAAAAGTGCACATATTTACATGAGAAAAGTACTTGCTAAAATAACTGCTGCTAATGCTCTATACTGTGGTTAAAGTGACACTGACAAATTTCCACTGAGCTGAAATTAGCTACATTTAATTATGAGACAGTGTATGTTAGCTAGACTAACCGGTCCTTATGGGTCAAATAGGTCTATGTGAGTATAACAGGTTCTTTAATATTAAGGGGGAGTGAACAACCATGCATATGTCACACTCTTCTTACAGTCAAACGTGTGCTAGACAAGTAATTATAGAAAGCTCTGAATCTCAGACAGCATTTTCCCCAGTTTAGATTTACATCCACAACATGCTGTTGTGAGCATGTAAGAAATACTGCTGCTGCACATAACACATATGAAATAACCCCCATATAGCATGCATGCATGCATCACCCCGTAGCAGATCTATACAGGTGGAGCTGGGGCAGGTGAAGGATTTCTGAAGTGCACTGCAACTGCTACAGCAAGCACTAGCCAAGTATTTGAATGTTGAGCAGCGAGCTCATTGGCTGCTAATACAAAAAGAATCAATCAGGTGAGCCATGTGATAATGCCATTATGTCAGATTGAGATCAACCTGCTG
>JAFVLL020005726.1:16067-68055 GCA_021397915.2 Tor tambroides | reverse complement strand
TTTTTTTTCTTCTGCCTGTTTATATTCTAATTTATGGAGTAATAAAAAGAGAAATCCAACATCCATAAAAAGCTTTAATATGTCAACAAATTGAAGCATTTTGCATCTGGCTTGATCCAGTGTTCAGATTTCTGTTCTGGAAATGTATGCAAATGAGTGCATATTTAAAGAGATAATGCATAATCTTCGTATTTAAATAACACGTTAGAAAACTTAATCCAAAACATCCGACCTGATCCGTTTCCATTCCGTTACGCAACGCTCATTTTTCACAATCCAATCAAAAACTGAAGAATAAAATCAATTCCAGCCCTATATTTTTTCTTATTTGATAGCTATTTCACTAAGAAATACATCACAATATAGTAGTAAAGTCTATAGCAGCTTCAGTTTCATGTCAAATTTAAAAGCTGGTGCTTTTTCCAAATCAGAATTTATAGTTGGAAACATCATTTTTATAAAACTGAAACAAACACAGGAAAACAGGTATTTAAAAACGTGTTTGTCAAAAGAGGTCTTATAATTTCTATTGCTTCATTTGCCATTCATTTCTTAGATGCTGTCTCTGTAAAGTGACATTTATCTCTAAAATAAATGAATGAAATTGTGTATATGGTGAGGTCTGGTGTGTAAATGCATGCGTGATCTCACTCGGCACAGGTTGGTGTTGGTGTGCACGGTGGCAGAGGGCTCTGATCTCCTCCAGTCAGGTCAGAGAGAGAATATTTGATGTTGGTGTACTCGCGTCCTTTAATTTTACTTTTCTGAAAGGGAGTCAAAACAAACAGTCCATGAGACTAATTCATTCTGGGAACACTGGAAATCTAAACCATTTTACTTCTCTTCTCTTTATAAATCTGCTGTCAACAAAAGAGAAGCTTTTAAAGTCTCCCTGCTGTTTTCCACCAAATAAAAGGTTTATTGTTTGGAAATGAATAAACTAAGAAATGTTGTTCTATAAAATACCATTATTATTATTTTATATTATTACGTAATTTTTATTTTACAGTGAAACAGTATTATTACAATAGTAATATTTCTCATTTTGTATTATATTTTGTGATTTTTTTTTTAAATGTAGCAGTAGTAGAAATAATAATAATCATCCAAATAAAACAATATTTATTATCATTACTTTACAGTAATATTGCTATATAATCAAATTCAAATACAAGCCAAATTGTGCAGCCCTACAAATAACCATAGTAAACATGGAGCTAAAAAAAGCTTATTAATAATCAGTCAAAAACAGTCCATTTTGCTGCTCTATTTATAAATCTGTTAAGCTTCAAAGTATCCCTGTATTTTTCAGCCAAAATAAAAGCTCTATGGTTTAATGTTTGAAAATGAATAAATTAGGACAGCCTAAATATTACTATTATAATTTTACTGTTGTTTTGTAAAACAACATTATTGTTATTTTATATTACTATATTTACATTTATTTTCTTATATACTCTTTTTGTTTTGCTTTTTTACAGTGGAATAGTATTATTTCAATAGCAGTATCTCATTTTATATTTATATTGTAAATATTTCTTCGCCTTTTTTATAACAAAATTTCTATGGTTTAATATTGGAAAACGAATGAATTAAGACAGCCTAAATATTACTACTGTAATTTTATTGCTGTTTTGTAAAAACATTATTATTATTATTATTTAATATTTTATGTGCATTACATTTTTTTCTTAAATACTATGAAATTTGTAAAAAAAAAATAATAATATGTGGTAACAGTAATAATCACAATGAAAGTAATAATTATTGTCATTTCACAGTCTTACTGATATAAAATTAAATTTAAAAAAATGCCAAATTGTGCAGCCCTAATAACAAGCACAGTTGGCAACATCTTGGCAACACTGCAAGTCTATAATATCAACAGAGCAAAATGTTTCTCTTCTGTGAATTTAAGTGTAGTACACACCTGCTCCTCCTCTATGCGGCGCTGTAGAGTCTCAATATAATGCTGCACGGCCATGTAAATGAAGCGATACTGAGCCTCTGTCTGTACCATTCCTGAACGCTGAGATCGCACCATCTGGATAGTCTTGGGCACGTCGATATCACAGTCCACTCCTGCGCAACAAGACTGCAGGTCAGATCTAACTTCAAGTAAAGCTGCTACTGTGGTTTACCTTAGGTTGTAGGGCCTAATAATTAACAAAGAGGATCAACAGACAAACAATCTAGATGTAAGAACTTTACCCTTTTCCCTGATGATGTCTATTAAAATATCGATCACGATAAATGTTCCTGTTCGTCCAATCCCAGCACTGCAGGAGAAACAGAAACGCAAGTTTAAAACCAACAAACACACTCGCTTGACGATGAAAGTATCTATGGTACTAATGTATCAAACTAAATCCCAACTAAACATCTAACTAAAAGAATTTTTTTAAAGCCATAACTATTTTGATTAAGAAGTCGTTAAAATCAGCTTTTGCAAGTCTGTTTTCAGGGTTTCTGCAGGTATTCTGAAAGTAAATTTAAGATTTTAAGACCAAGTAAAGAAAACTTAAGGAATAAATTGAAGAGAAAGCAAACTGTGTTCTCTAAATGCAAATGTCTAGGAAGCACAATGATGTATTTGCAACACTTCAAAGTTTGAAAATATAGCTTTTAAATCTAAAGAAATGAGAAATTGATCAAAATGCATGGTTTATGATTAAAACTAACAAATATCTGCCAATGGGCTCAGAAAAATCAACTTAATTCAAAGAGAAAATACGTTTTCATTCCCCATTGACAGATATTTGTTCTTTTTTCAAGCATAAACACTTAATTTTGATTTACATTTCTCAAAAAACAAAACTTCATTTTGCATCTCAAGTAAATAGACATTATGATTTGAGGATGTTTAGATATTTGTATTGGAAAATAAGACAAAAATGCTGTGGAAAGTTTGAATTTTTTTGTAGTGCCTGCAACATTTAATGCCATGAATTTATGAATTTAAGACTTTCTGCATTTATTCAAGACCTTTTCAAGGCCTTAATTTGTGCAAGGGTGAATGAAGTCTTTTTTAGGTCCCACAGAAACCTTGTTTTTTGATTGTGTTCTAATAACCTGCAGTGCACGACGATGGGTCCAGCCCCGGTTATGCTCTCCTGCTTCATTTTGACTTCCTCCAGGAAGTCCAGCACGCCGCCCGGGTCTCCAGGCACACCGTGGTCAGGCCAGGCGCGGAAATGGTACTGCCATACTGTACGCTCAGTATTACCCTACAACACCAGACAGATCACCAGCGTTAGAGAAACACTCTTTGTGTTTTAAGGGTAATGTAACCATTTCCGTTTACCTTACCTGTCCAACTTTTGACAGCTTCAGCTCTCGCAGGATGTAATCGTGCGCCAACGTTTCCTTCACGTTCCGCACACGCATGGCTCCGTACTCCTTCAGCGCGGACACGTCAGGCCAATACTTCACGCACTTACTCTGTGAGGGAAAAAAACAATGCATCTCAGAATATTTCAGCTAGCAAAAAACAATTAATCCAATACTGGATATGGATTAGCGCAATTATCAAATCACAAAGGCTGTGACTTATTCAAATAAATATGCACTAGAGTTTTCAGAGTAAAGCAATATGTGCCAACCAGCTTTTTAAATTTCCAATGAGAATAGGGGTTGCAAAGGGGTGGAAAATATCTGGTAAATTTCCAGAAAACTTCCAGAACGTTTTGAAACTTGTCAGGATTTTTTGGAAACTTTCAGAAAGTTTTAGAAATTTACTGGAAATTTTCCACCTCCTTGCAACCCTAGTTGTCAGCAAAAGAGCTTTAAAGTCTCCCTACAGTTATGACTATAACGTTTGAAAATTACGACAGTTATAAATATTAGTAATATTTTATGTAATTTTACTGTTTTTTCTATAAAATTATTTTTTTTACTTGATTTTTATATTTTACAGTAAAATATTATCATTAAAACAGTAATATATCTCATTTTGTATTTATTTTGTAAATAATAGTTGTTGTTATTATTATTTTCTAGTCATATTGATATTTAATCATATTCAAATGTAAGCCAAATTTTGGATCCCTACAAACAAGCACAGCAAATTTGGAGCCAGAGTTATTTTAGCATTATTGAGATATTATAGTTTTCACTATTATTTTGAATGTTTTATATATATATTTTTTTATATTAATTTTAGTCATTTGTTGTGCTTTTTGTCATTACTATTAGCCTTTTTTAATGTCTATAGTTTTACTGATTTTTATTTTAGTTTTAGTTATTTTAGTTCATTAAGTTACTAAATTAAAATAGAAATGTCGCCTTGGTTGGCAGCTAGCTGAAATAAAATAAGTTTTTTTATATTCAATTTTAAGTCATGAAAATGTTTTATTATTTTAGTTTATTTTAAAATCACAATCTGAATCATAAATAAATAACTACTTAATAAATTTGCAATTGTATTTTTTTCTCCAAATTATGTACTTTTGGGAACTAATTTCAAGCTTAGAAAATGCATTATTGATTATTTCACATCATTACAATAATATTTTAGTACCATTCCAAATGTATTTAAATTCAGTCAAAGTTTGCATATTTAGATATTTCTTTTAGCAATACAAAAATCAGTCCACGAATCAGAATGAAAATGTCTGTAACTGGTCCAGCCATTGGGAAACACCTCACCTTTCCCCGTTCCACTTCCTTCGTGGTCATAACGATGACTCGAGAGTTCTCCTGAAACACCATCCTCCAGAAGTCACTGATGGTGTTTTGCAGGCAGCCCTGCGTGGCGATATAGCTCCTCTTCAACTTGGAATTGTTGCTCTTAGTCTCGATATCAGGCTGGGGACCGCAAACAAAAAAAAGTTACAATACAAACAAATAGTTAATCATTCTGACAGGACTTGAAGGCACCTTTATTACCATGATGATGTTGGCGTTGATGTAGTCAGAGCCCGGTTCGTTCGTGTCACCGTCGGTCAGCACAACTCGCGTGTGGTCGACTGAGGAGGAGGCGGCACAGACATAACAATATTAATGACACTGATGACTCATGTGGTGCATGTGATTCTGAGAGTTTTGCATGATGATAATGTTCACTCACAGGGAAGAATGTTTTTATATCTGTTCTTGTTTTTGTTTTCTGGCCTTTGGCCCTCTTTGCGACTGTAGAGCAGTTTACACTCCTGCTGCTGAAGCGTCTGTGGACACAGAATTAAAAATGATTGTCACAACTCGACCCTTTATACTCAATACATTGATTGATCAGTCAACCAGATCACTGGCCAATCTGGCACTAAACTGGGTGCTGATTGGCTCTCACCTCAAACTCCTCCCAGAATCCCTGCTTGACCTTATCTGTGGTCTCTGCCAGCTTGCTGAGCTCTCGTACCCGACTTTCGATCTCTGCTGCATTGATGCGGGTAGTGTTCAGAGGCTGCAAAAAACATAACACTGCATTGGAAAACTCTTATGCCAGGAATAATCTTGTTCAATTCATCTCAAGGAAGTGTTTAGAGATGTCAAACAAATGGACCAAGTACATATACACTAGCATTCAAAAGTCTGGGGTTATTTTTGTTTTTGAAAGAAGTCTTTTCTGCTCATCAAGGTTGTATATACTTGATCAAAAATACAGTAAAAACAGTAATATTGTGACATATCATTATAAATTAAAATAACTCATTTCTATTTAAATACATATTAAAATGTAATTTATTCCTGTGATGCAAAGCTGCATTTTAATGCATCCTTTCTGAATAAAAATGTTAATTTCTTAAAAAAAAAAAAAAAAAAAAAAATCTTACTGACCCCAATCTTTTGAGCATAAGTGCATTCACTTAGCATGCGATTCTGTGATTCACAAGTGCAATTCTCAAAGCATCTTTACTTAAAGGGACAATCACACACCTGTTTGAGCTGCAGAACTGTCCCTAGTGTTTCCACCATAGGGTTTTTCTTGTAATGCTCCACCAGGTCTGTGAGAGAGTCGAATTTCTCCCCACCGCCAACATCATACTTCAGATCATGCTGATAAAATGATAATAAATTTATAGCCCAAATACATAACACAAGACTGACAAACAGCCTTTTTATTACTGTGATTTGGAACTAAATAAACCAATTGTCTATTAAAACAGGATTCCAATCTAGACCAAGACCAACAACTAAATAACACATAATAAATGCAAGACTGCATTTTAGCCTAAATATCTAAAGCATTGCAGATAAATAAATGCATACATAAATAGGTATGTATTTAATGATTTATTGTAAATTTAAATATATATTTATAAATAAATATGTTCATATTTAATGCTTTATTATAAATAGAAATATATTTACTTATTTATCAGTGATGGTTTAGAGCAGATGAATGTAGAAACAACTACTTGAAGAGTATTTAAATCACAAAGTTGCATCTTTTCATTTAATTAACAAGTAAAATATTTTTAAATGTACATTATTTGAGACCAACTAAATGACAGGTTGGTTGTTTAACACTTAGTTAACCATCCTAACCCCACACATTTGATGTGCAAGTCAAAATTGTAAGTGAACTTTACCTGGCAGCGTATCATGACGTGTGTGACTTTGGGTTTGCTGTCGCTGGTGTCCGTCTTGTCGTCTCCGGTCCGTACGGAGAGCACAAAATCTCCCGGGTGACTCTGACTTTCTCTCACCAGGAAACTTCCATTCTTGCCCTTCTCTGTCAACAGCTTCTCGGCCTCACGACCAGATAGGTGACCATGAAACCACCTTGCAAAAAATAAAGGACAATGTTCAGGTTCAGACGCCAATAAAAATGCCTATAAAACCAAACTATTGGCCCATGTTGTCATGGAAGGACAGACAGATAATGAGCTATGCTCGCGCTCACCTCTCAGAAGTGGGATCGGCACAGTTCAGCGGGTATTTCAGCTCAATGACGTCTCCGTTCTTCTCTTTCAGCTGTCCGTGATGTTCCATGTAATACTGCACCAGCTCAGCCAGGGTGGCAAACTTTTCTCCACCGTACAGGTCATAATAGTCTCCCGTGTTTTGGATCTTAATGTGGGTGACGGCACCATTTCGCCTAGTGAAGAGAAGAGCTTCAACTCAGTGTGCATAAAGCTTCAGTTTATAATAGCAGACTGTAAATTTTTTTTAATAAATGTTACAGTACAAATCTGTACAGAACTAATTTACCTTGTCATATACAGTGAAAAATTACATTAATGGTTGAAAAATTATGATTTTGCAAGTAAAAATGATGAATTACTACATCATTTCTAGAAGGGCTGCGCAATAAATTTATATTTGCCCACTGGTTATTAATCCTGAAAACATTTAATTAGGGCTGCAAAACCATTATTCAAAATAAAAGTTTATGTTTTCATACTATATGTGTGTGTACTGTGTATATTATGTATATATATATAAATACACACACATATCTGTATATATTTTAAAAACATATTTGTATGTATTTGTACGTAAAAACTTGTATATAATCAATATTATATATAAATATAAATATTTTACATTTAAATCTAAGATATATTTCCTTAATATACGCATGTATGAGTGTACTTTTATATATATAATATACATAGTACACACACATATAGTATGTAAAGATAAACGTTTATTCTGAATCGATTAATCGTGACTAATTGTTTTGCAGCCCTACATTTAATTTTCATTTGATTTGTTATCTTCCATTTATGACAAGCCTCCAAATTTCTGCCTTTTTTTAAACTTAAAATGCAAGGTTTTTTTACCTTTTAAATTTAGCAGGATTTCTTGCAGTGCAGTCAAGCGCATAATACATAATATTTTCAATTAACTCTTGTTATTCTCAGCCTAAGTCCTGATTTATCCATCACCTCTCACCTGACAGAGAGCGTAAAGTCTCCAGGGTTGCTTTTGCTGGGACGGGCCAAGAAACTACCGTCCACACCACGAGTGAGGAGAAGGTTCTCCGCCTCCACTCCAGTGATGTTGGGGTGGAACCACCTACAGACACAAACACAACACCGTCAACACATCATCACATGAAATACTGACTGCGTGCAATAATACTTCAGACAAAAAGCAAAACAGCTACTGACCATTAAATTAACAGCAAAGAATCAGCAGAAATGTCAGTAAATATTAAAAACAATTATGAAAAAAAGATGATTCAGAATCAAAAGCCAGAGATGCAACTCAACAAATAAACCCATTTTAGCACATTAATTATGGAGAATATCAGTGTTATTTTGAGACTATTTTAGTTTTTAATTATTATTTTGAATCAGTTTTTATTTCTCAATTTTGTGTTTTAATTTTAATTAATGTTATAGTATTTTTGTTGTTGCATTTTTGTCGTTTTTAGTAGTTTTTGGTTTTTAATACAATTTAGAATGTTTAATATTTATATTTTCTGTTTTTATTTTAATTTCAGTTACAGTTTTAGTAATTTTGCTGTGTTTGTCATTTTAGTAGTTTTTGGGTTTTAATCATATTTTGTATTATATTCATTTTTATTTTCTCTCTTTATTTTAATTGTAGTTGCAGTTTTGGTCATTTTGTTGTGTTTTTTATTCGTTTTGTTTTCATGCATTAATTATCTTTATAGTTTTTTATTAATTCTTATTTCAGTTTTAGTTTTAATTATTTTAGTACATCAAGTTGAACTAAATGAAAGTGCGGAAATAAAGCTGAAATAAAGTGTTTTATGTTTTATTTTATTTCAAGTAACAAAGTTTAGTTGTAGTTATCTATACTATAACAATATTGGAACAACATTGTGCAATATGTGCCTTTGTGTAAGCATATAGATATACACAGAGACACCAAAACGATAGCATTGTCCATGTCTCAAATGCTACACAAATCATATCTTTATCAACTGATCCTTGCTTTAACAGTTTGTTTCTAATGCAACGAAATTAAGCCTGTTTTAAATTTGTCTTTCGTTTTGCTTATAAGATGAATTATGCAGGCATCTATTACTCTTGTCTTTATCTATCTATAATGCAGATTACATAAAAATAATATTAACTTAAGCTGGCCACAATAACTACAATATTAAAAAAATAAATAAACTCAAATTCACACCACACTGCTGTCATGCCATACTTCAAAACACACTGACATTTTCCCGTTGGTCATCCCTATCTGTTGTCAAAGCTACAATGTGACCTGTCAATCATCAGCAGCAGATACGAAACATGAACATTAAATAGACTTTCAATGTCCAAATATCAGTTAATTCAAAGTAATTCCTCATAAGACCGACTCTTTCAGACTCAAACACGTCCAGTCTCGCCCTGTTGGGTTTAAATCATTAAACTGCCTGACATTTCAATTAAACACGTTCAGTTCGCATTTTACACACTTAAAACACGTAAAACAAACATCTGTTTGATCTATCATGAAAACAGGATGCCCAACAGTGATAAGATAAGTAAAATAAATGAGAAATGCGGAGCATATTAGGTTTGTTTTTGCTTGTTTCTCACCTTCGGGATGTCATCGCTCCCTCACTCTGTTTACTGTAATTTCACTCGCTTTCCGGGTAAAAACTCCGTTTAAATCGACAGTCCCGTGTTCAGCGCCTCATACGGCAGCGGGTCCCGCTCGGTTTGGGTTCGGACAGACGGACATGAGTGAATACAATAACGGGAGAGAGGGACCGGGAACGCTAGGCCGCGGCGGCGGAGAGTTTTCTGGAGTCGATTGGAAAAACGTCACCAAAGCTGCGACACAGAGCGCGCGCCGCGCCGCACTGACACGCCCCCTAGAGGCGGAGAACAGGAGAACAGGAGAACAGCAGACACAAAAAAAATTGCAATCATAAAAATATTTTTTCTATTTAGATGACTTTAGGTTAAAATATAACATTTTATAGAAATAAAATAAATTCTAAAAAGAAGTTGAATTATTATAGAATTATAAATATAGAATTATAAATAAATAAAAATAAATTCAAATATTAAAATTAAAACATGAATGTAACATGATTAAACATGATAATGCTTTAACTGGCTGCAAAAAAGTACAAATGTCTATCAATTAATGTGCGGTCATAAAACGATCAGTATAATGAATATAACAGAATAAATATAGCAGATGTTGTTTAAAATTGGTTAAAGGGAACTAATGTCACTGTTCTGACATTTTTATTGAAACATTTGGAGCACGCACTCAAAGGCAACTATAAAAACAACAATCAGAACGAATCAAATACTGAGATAAACATACTGTAATAATATTAATAGAAGAGAACAAAAAGAAAGAAAATAAGCAATTAGGGTATACCAGCATCTTGATAAGTGAATATATGTTGTGCATTATGAATCATTCGCAGGATATAGATAAGGCTATGCATAATTTACAGTCTTTTTTGCTTCTTGTCGTAAAACAATGTAGGTAGTGACATATTACTATAGCTGTTTTTACATTTTTGTGGATAAACAATTCTCAATATATAATACAGTACGTACATTTATAATAATAATTAATTAATTTATAAACAAACAAACAAATAATAAATATTTTAACCACCATTATCAAAGTAAAACGACACTTTTTCCCCTCAGAGTTGCATTTTAACGTCTGTGTTCTTTTTGACAAAAAAATTGCACCGTATAAATATAATAATAAAATAACAGTTCACACAATTCAATTCATCAATCGTCTGTTTTACAGAATAAATTCTGTGACCAATCTGTCAGCGCTCTGACATGTCAACTGTTCCACTCGATTTTTACAAACGCGATCTACTTTGTCGTCGCCTTTTTGTCCCTTCGGGCGGCTCGTCTAAAGCTTGACGTGGCATCATCATTAGCGCAGCTAGCGCTTGTCAGTCTCCGCCTTTATCGGTCCAGTGCGGCGTAAAGTCTCTTTTATGGGTTTTATCCTCCACTAATACAGTGCACCAAACATGTTTACGTTCTCGGAACTCGTCGTGCTCCTCGGCGCGCTGTCTTACACGGCGAGCGGCTATTTTGTGAGCATCGACGCTCACGCGGAGGAGTGTTTCCATGAGCGCGTGAACTCGGGCACGAAAATGGGCCTGATGTTTGAGGTCGCCGAGGGAGGATTTCTGGACATTGACGTGGAGGTGGGCATCAAAATACACTTCCTATATTAATAAACGTCATTAATAATGAACGATAACCCATATACAAGCGCTGTAGGAAGTTTGCAGGTGTCTCTGTCCTCTCACACCAGATGGTGTATAAAGCCGGAAGTCAATTGCTGGCTGTTGGTGATTATTAATGCTTACATACTAGATTATGTATAGTCTTAATGTAAGGCATTGTTTGTACTGATAACGTTTAGAAGGGTCAAGGTGAAAGTAAGAGTAATCTGGTTTTGTTTGGTCTTACTTTGCTTCCACCAGATGGTTGATAAACACAAATACTGTGGTATTAAATTTTGGTCCTGGTACCATTTGTAATCCAATAGTTTGCTTAATATTTTAAATATTCTTAAAGTACCATATATAAGATGTGGCCGGTAACGCTGTCAAACCACTAGCCAATTTGGCGGGTTACTTTTCGTAAGTTATGTTCACTCATTAATTTCTTGGGAAGTTCATGCAAGCCAAATCTGCGCAGGTTTAGCGCAAATACTGAACTCGTGAGCCACCATGACATTATCGAGTATATTGCAAAAACCAAACAAAACACACCTACATGTAACTTACAGAGAGCACGCATACGCGACGTGACGAAGTCTAGTTAGTTCTTTCACTGCATGATTCAGTCTATTAATATGCATTAAGAATTATCACATAATTCAAGATAAGGGGGTTAGAAAATGTATATATTTACATCAATTCATATAGTTAATATCACACGAAGAGTGCCGATTTTTCTTTAAAAATCAGCATGGTTACAAAATGTGATATTGATTTTATACAACTGTTCAATAAACAATAAAGAGACTTACGTTTTAGATACCATATTGGCTGTTTTTGCGCTATTTCGCCAACAAAAAACATTCCAAACAGCGCTGTTTTGCGTCTCTGAGCAACATGAAGCTGTTTCGTTCCTGAATGAATCAACCTTTTAAATGATTCGATTCAGTCGTAATGACTCACTTAACAGTGACTTGCTGCCACCTACTGGCGGTTTTAATTTCACATTTACAGTATCTTTTCATTTTTAAGATAATTTGAAATATCCGTATTCAACATTTCATGTTTAAAATATCAAAACATTGATGAATTTGTAACTGCAGTTTAAAGCATTCCATGTCCCTCTAAGCTGCATTAACATGTGTAAATACATCTAAATACCACTTCATATGCAACTTCTGCAAAGATGAATTTTATTGATACTGATTTCATTTTAGTAACTGCCTAAATGTAGTATTTTTAAAAAAAAATGGATTTATAAAGGTAAAAATGCCCATAAAAGGTAAAAATCAATCTAAACTTATTGGAAAAGATTCATTTCTATCACTGCTGTGAATTGACCACACAGAATATGAAGAATATCAAAAACTTTAGGAGTCAGCTGTCCACGGTAGTCCTTAAGATATCAGCCCAATAACACACTCAGCAAAATATCATCTAATTATCTTTATCGATAAAATTCCAGAAAATGTTGAGATTTTATTTTTTGTCAATATCGCACACCCCTAGTACTGACACAAAATTATTTGCAATGGTCACTTTGTCATGTCCAGTGTAGACAGCCTAAAGCTGTTGATTTATTTCTGTTATTTTTATTTATTTATTTTTATGGCTAGTAGAAGTTATGAATGGCCGGTAACTTAAAAATTTAGTAGCCAAATTGGCTGGTGAGTAAAAAAGTTAATTTCCATTCCCATTTATTTATTTATTTATTTATTAGGGGTGTCAACGTTAACACATGCGATTAATCTAAAAATTTTAACGCGTTAATATTTTTTTAACGCAAATTAATTGTTTGGTAAGGTTTGACCTCAACTTCTTGCCGTCATCGCAGTGCGGAAGGTTATCTGTCATTGTGTGATGAGGGTACAGCGAAGCAGTGTTGCCAGGGAAGCGGCACAGTGGGCTATTTTGAAAATGCAGTCGTGGGAAAAATTACAGAGCCGTGGGTTGCATTTTTTTGGGTCTACTTTTATAATGTACCACGGCCGCCCGAAGTCTATATAGACAAATAAAAATGAAAATAGATCCTTTTACTAATGTGTATTATACTTGGAATGTATACCTGGTAACTTAAGAACGGAGAGGCGGTTGGTTGTGTGAGTTTCAGCCAGAGCATAAATGTTAAGGCTTTTACACAGCAGAAATAAACATGACAACAGCCACTATAGATTATATAAGATAATAAACACACGATTACGATAGGATATGGTTTGTATGTGATTTTCTTGAGATGAATGTGTACATCTGAAATGCTAGGGGTGACCCCGAATAGTCGACGATTCGATGCTTCGATAGGAGGAGCCTGATTCGACTCCCAATCTCACAGTCGAATATTCGCGGGGTGTTATGATCAGGCCATTTTGGCTATGTGGGGGTGCTCAATGTCTGATTTCATATAGAACTAACGTTTTTCTCCCAGTAAGTTAATATGCAGCCTAGATAATGCTTTAAATAAGAATCTGAAAAGAAAGAAGCTTTAAATAAATATTTTAACATGTGTGAATAAATCCAACCACCCCTATAGATTTAAGTTTCACTTTTCGATCAGGTAGGGTACAAGTGATTTCAAAACATTTTGGCCGGTTTATATATATCGTATATATATTCTTTATCTCGTATTTGGTTGAGTTGCGTGTACCACGGTGATTATCTCGTCAGTGTGCAGCGCGAGCAGGACAAACAACAATAATATTAATAATGACTATGAATGGGACTGTCATATACATAACATTATAATGAGAACACTATTATAATAAAACGCTGTGAATTTTTAGAGTTTAGTTGCCATGTTTCTGCACGTTGTTGCGAGAAGAACGTGTCCACAAGAGGAGTTTACTCAGAGCCGAGCAGACACGTTCACTTCTGCATTCAGGGCATTTTGTGCAGATAGACTATAAGTCGTAATATTAACGTTATGTTGTATAAATAGTGAAGCGTATTCTATATGAGATAAATGAGTTAAATCCCATTTATTTAAAAGAAATGCTTTCATATGCTTCATTCTACTGGTCATCTTCAGCCCGCGCAGCTCAAAACAGAAATACAGAACATTAATAACTATGTCATATACATAATGGTATAACGAGAGCACTATTGTAACAAATGTTGTGAATTCTTATTAGGGTTTCGCTGACGTTTAATGTTAACTATCTTTTAATCAATACATAAAACGTTGTTTACCCCGTTTGTATCTGCGAGGTGTCCGTTACACATTTTCCATGTGTTTATGGTCAGTATTTATGACTGTTGAATGTCTGACTTGACTCTAGATAATGTATTTTGCCCCAAACATATGATTCGACTATTAGTCGACTATCGGCAAGATTCGACTATGAAAATCCTTAGTCGAGGACACCCCTATGAAATGCTAATTTGTGCAGCGATATAAAAGGCTATAAATAGCATATTTTAACAACAGTAAATGACCAAATCCCACATGTGATCGCAAAAGGAAGTTATTGCAAACATTTGAAGGTGGTTTGAAGTGAGTTCTGAGTAAAAGTGTTAATCTCTAAAAACTATTAATCTCTAATGCACCTGCAGAACAGGTCCAATTCTTCTTCATAATGCATTTTGTCATAATATTTCATGTAAGGTCGCAAGAAAATGTTATGTTGGATTTATTTAGAAATACTTTTGATAATAGTTGGGTAAATGTATACTGGGATTGAAGGGATGTGGCTTGGTAAACATTGCCAGCAAAGACTGATAATGGCTGAATAAAAACAGAAGAATAATGATAAAAGAATAATAAGGATTATGTCTCATATCTGGCGGAGGTGTGAAATGTTCTGTTTCCTTAAACTAGTTTGTCATGCATTTCTTTTTCAACACATTTACAGGTAAATCCTAGTATTTTAAATTTGCGATTAATCGTGATATATATATATATTAGTTGTGAGCGCCTGTCAATACCTAATGTATTGTTTGTTCTGAACAGATAACAGGTCCGGACGGGAAGCAGATCTATAAAGGAGACCGCGAGTCCAGCGGCAAGTATTCTGTAGCCGCTCATATGGACGGAATCTACAAGTTCTGCTTCAGCAACAAGATGTCCACCATGACCCCTAAGATTGTGATGTTCACCATCGACATCGGCGAGGCACCCAAAGGACAGGACATGGAGACAGAGGGTGAGCCCATGAACTGACAAAGGGGTTTCTAGGAAGGCTGTTTCTCGTAGTGTCGTCTTTTTGCTCCATATGGCAGGGTTCTCACGGTCACGGAAAACCTGGGAGCTTTCAAGCAACTGGAAAATGCATGGAAAATAAAATAGTTGTGGACATTTCTATAATGAATATAAGGTTTTCTGCCCAATACTATAATATTTCAGTTGCTTTGAAATGTTTATATATATATATATATATATATATATATATATATATATATATATGAGAGAGAGAGAGAAATTATAGTCAGCTAAAACAATAAATAAAAATGATTACTTAAAATAAATAACTAAAACTCAAATATCAATAAACCTTTTTATTTAGTGTAACATGGCAAACTAAAATAACTAAAACAAAAAACCTATATACTGTAGATATTTATAAAAATAAAACTAATGAAAAAAATTTAACTAACAAATTTATTATAACTTTAAAATGAATATGGAAAACACAAAAATAAAAACTAATTCAAAATGAGTGAAACTATTAAAGTAATTAAATTGTTGTTGTATTTGCATGCAGCATATGCAGAAATATTTGCGTTGATATAATCAGAGTACATTTTAATTTATTTCCAACTAAAACTGACATACAAATTTACAAAAACTATATAGACATATTTTTTAAAAAAATTACTTTAAAATGAAAATGAAAAATATAAATCAATCAAAATAAGTGGAAACTAAAATCTCAAAGCTAAAATGACACTCTTGAAAACGCTTGACACTCTAAAATGACTTCTTTTTTTTTTTTTATATTTAATTAATAATGTTTTTTTTTAGTACTTATACAGTGCTGGAATTATAATTTAACATTGTTTTTTGTTGTTGTTGTTTTTTGCCTCTAACGTGGCTTTCTTCCCTATTCAGGAGGTGGTGACAGCTGGGATGGTAGGAATAGACTGTACAGTAGATCGTTTTAACATCTATCGAGTTTTAAACTTAAATCTAACAGCATCTGCACTTAAACTTGCACCTGTGTGTATAAAGACAGCGTGACCATTGATCTGAACATTTCACTGACTGATGTGCTCATAAAAATGCTGTTGAACCCTAAAGTAGTACGGTGTGGATTTCGTTTTACAGATATAATTTGAATGGTTGTGTTTTGTCATAGAAGAGGTTTATTTGAAATTATTATTGCCTGTTTTGCATTAACTGTGGGTCATTCTAGTATTTATCATTTATGCTTTATATATATGTATATGTGTGTGTATGTGTGTATATATTTATATATGGGATTTTATTAATGTAACAGGCATTTATGACCTGTAAACTCTTGCATGTGTACATGAGGCGTTCACAGTTGGTTCCAAACCTTTATACTTTTGTTTTTAAAAATTGGAGGTGTTGTATTTGCATACTGCGTAAGCAGAAATGTTTGCGTAGATATGACCACTATAAGTAAATTCCTATTAATTTATTTTCAGCTCATCAGAATAAGCTGGAGGAGATGATCAACGAACTGGCGGTTGCCATGACAGCAGTCAAACATGAGCAGGAATACATGGAGGTCAGAGAGAGAATACACCGCGCAAGTAAGACATCCGCACTGATCATGTGACTTTTGTTGTTTTTAAGCGATCGTTATTTTGCAGGGTTTTTAAAAACAATGAATCCAGCAAAAATATTAATGTTTAAATGCATGAATCCAGCTATAATATGCATGTTTGAATGGCCTGCGGATTTCTTTTTATTTTAATTTTTTTTTTTTACACATTTTGACATGACATGAACCCAGCTGTAATGCATGTTTAAATGATCTTTGAATTGTAATTATCATTATTATTTTAATTTTGATGTTACGTGAACCCAGCTATAATATGCGTGCTTAAAATGGCCTTTTAACAACAACAACAATAATAATAATAACAACAACAACAACAGTATTATTATTATTATTATTATTTTAATTTTGGCATTTCATGAATCCAGCTACAATATGCATGTTTAAATGGCCTGTAAATTATTTTATGTTTTAATTTTGACATGACATGAATGAACCCAGCAAAAATATTTAAAATGGCATTATTATTATTATTATTATTATTATTATTATTATTATCATCATCATCATTATTATACATATTCTTTTTTTTTTTTTTTAATTTTGACATGTGAACCCAGCAAAATTACTTGTTAAAACTGCCATTTACTTATTTATTTATTTATTGCATTAACAAATATTTTCATGTTTAAATGGACTTTGGAATTATTTATTTATTTAAATTTTTTGGCATGACATGAGTTCAGCTAACATATTTAAATTGAATTATTATTATTAATATTGCTATTTAAATTATTTCTTTCTTTATCTATTTTTACCCTGTGTATATTAAAGTTGCTGTCTAATTTTGTCTCCATCCTCTAGTCAATGACAACACGAACAGCAGGGTGGTGCTGTGGTCCTTCTTTGAGGCTCTGGTGCTGGTGGCCATGACCCTCGGACAGATTTACTACCTGAAGAGATTCTTTGAAGTGCGGAGAGTCGTATAAAATCTTGTCTGTGTTCCACAACATAAACACATCGAGTCTGTGATTTACCAGTTTTACGAATTGGATGTCCAATTCAACAGAGATGGGAAGAACTTGGTTGTTCGCTAGTCCACCAGTCTGTGTTTTGGTTTTTATTTGCCCCAGTTGTAGTTCATTATTTGTTTAGGTAAAGGATGCGATTTTTGAATTAATTCATTGAGTTTGTTTTAGCCCGACTTGATTTTCAACAGTCATCTTTTTATTTCATTTTATTTTATTTTTATTTTTTTTGCTTGGTGTTCCCTCTACAGTACTGTTACGATTGCACATTACTATGAGAATGACATAAAGGTGATGATGTGGTGTCGCCCCAATATAAGATGATGGTTTGGGATTGTATGGAAATAGCATGATGTAATTAAACAATAACATGAACAATGTTGTGAGCGAATGGGAAGTCAGCGGTCGCTGATGTACATGTCACGAAATGTCATTGCGAGCACATTTCATGTCATTTTCACTGCTCATTATCACATTTAGTTATGCCAACAACCTCCATGGCACATATTTAAGCCTGATGCTGGTATAGCGGTAAAATAACTGCTTAGTTACGTTTGCAGATTTTCTGGTGTGTTTTTTAAATGTTTAGGCAGGGTAGGCCCAATTTCTTTTCCTTCTCTATCTTCAGTCTCTTCACACGGGAAGTACTTTATGTAGTTTTGTACCATTTTTGTTGTCTAAATCAGCTCTTACATTAAAGAAAATGCTAAATAATTTGGCTAAGACTACTGGTGAACTGATGATAAAACTGTAAACCTCTGAAGTTCAATGAATATGTATGTCAAATATGGATTTGATTTAATAAACATGAAACATGTTCTTAAAATGTCTTCCTTTTATCATCTGTGTAGATTTGGAGGCACAGCATGGAAACGCACAGCAGCATTTAAGCCTTACTGCCGTATATTTGATATTTGTTTTTGTTTTGTTTTTTTATATCATTTATTCACGTCGCTGCGGGAATATTATAGAGATGACGTTGTCACGTGCTAGCTGTTACTTTTCTCAACGCTGACGAGAATGGACCAATAGTAATCCGCGGCAATTTTCCGTTTGTAGGTCAGACACAAATAGATAATTTATTTAAACCACTAAGCTTCTTATTACATAAACGTGCCAGATAAGACAAATATTCTAAGTTTTGAATGCGATTGGATTCAGCTCTTACTAAACTCCCCCCGGAGGAAAACCGGTGTCCTGCAGAAGTGATGCGGAACGTTTGTATCAGTCGCTTGTTTCTCGTTCGGAGCGTATTGTGTGTAACGCACATCATCTCCTCATGTGTTTACTTTTGTGGATCAGACTCATCTAGACTCATAAACTATGGAAAACATTACCGAAGGAAAATGGGAGCGTTTACCCGTGAAATTACATGACAGCATACATGACAGACACTTAAAGAGCTCAAATTTACATATATGACTCCTGTTCAGGTATTAATATTCAGAATAACTGTACTCGCATGTTTCTTATTATATTATATACATTGTATGAAGTAATTTTTTCTCGATTTCAGTCTGCCTGCATCCCTCTTTTTATGAGTAATAAAGATGTGGCTGCTGAAGCGGTGAGTATTTAAATATGTATTTATTTTTATCATAACGTGACAGATGTCTGAGAATATTTCATACGTAGGCTTCAAAGATTGAATGTATATATATATATATATATATATATATATATTTGATCAAAAATGCTGTAAAATCAGTAATATTGTGAAATATTACAATGTAGTGTTTTTTATTTGTATATATTATTTGTATATATTTTCGAATGTAATTTATTCCTGTGATGCAGCGCTGAATTTTCAGCATCATTACTCTACTCTTCAGTGTCACATGATGCTTCAGAAATCATTCTAATGTGCTGATTTGAAAAGAGTCGTGATGCTTCATATTTTTGTGGAAAGCATGATACACTACCATTAAAAAGTTTTGGGTCAGTATGAAACAAAGAAATTACCATTTTTAATTCATCAAGGATTTATTAAATTAATTTTCAACGTTTTTTTTAATAATTAGATTTCTGAAGGATCACGTGACTCTGATCCTGGAGTAATGGCTGCCGAAAATTCAGCTTTGTTCACAGAAATTAATTACAGTTAAAAATATATTGAAATGGAAAACATTTTTTTAAAATTATAATAATATTTCAGAATATTTTTTATTTTAATATTACTCTATTTTAAATCAAATAGATGCAGGTGAGCACATTTAAAAGTCTTAATCCGAACTTTTGTAAGTGTATTTCATAGTATGCAATGTCATTTCAGGTGACTGGCAGTGGGAAAACCCTGGCATTTGTGATTCCTGCATTAGAAATCCTCCTAAAGCGAGAAGAGAAGTTAAAAAAGATGCAGGTCTGTATTAGGATGATGATGTATTTGACATTTCATTTTACACGGTCTTCTTATTCATCAGATGCTTACATTGCATCAGTGTAATTCATCTTGATTTCTATTGCAATGTGTTGTCAGGTCGGTGCATTGATCATAACGCCCACCCGTGAGCTGGCACTTCAGATCAGTGAGGTGATGGGACGATTTCTGCAGGGTTTTCCTCAGTTTAGGTGAGATTAAAACATCTACTGTACCATCTGAGTGACTGAGCCTGTACATCTTGCAAATTCTGTGTCTGTTTTTAGACAGATTCTTTTGATTGGTGGAAGCAACCCTATTGAGGATGTAGAGAAGTTTAAGACTCAGGGGTGAGTATATGGACTGCTCTTTTCTAAAACTAAACCTGGAATAATATAAGGCTAATACAATGTTATGTGCAATTCACAGAGCCAATATCATAATTGCGACCCCTGGGCGATTGGAGGACATGTTCAGAAGGAAGGCCGACAGGCTTGATTTGGCCACCGCTGTGAAGTCTCTGGATGTTCTTGTCCTGGATGAGGCAGACAGATTACTGGACATGGGCTTTGAAGCCAGGTAATGATCTCATCAGTCTGACAAAAAAAACTGACAGAAAACATCCAAAATAATAAGCAGCATTAGGGCTGGGCGATATATCTCATGCGATATGCATGCGCATCTCGTCAGTAAAGCCGGTTCCTTGATTAGCGGTAAATCTCCATCACCTGTTTTCAGATGGAGCGGCATTTAATACACAGAGCCGTAGATCACTGACAAGCTGTGATAATGAAAGCGATATTGCGTAGCTTGTCAGTGATCTACGGCTCTGTGTATTAAATGCCGCTCCATCTGAAAACAGGTGATGGAGATTTACCGCTAATCAAGGAACCGGCTTTACTGACGAGATGCGCATGCATATCGCATGAGATATATCGCCCAGCCCTACGCAGCATAATACATGAGCATGTAATTTTACATTGCTTGGCGGCTTAACCACACTTTCTATATAATATGCCTCTAGTAGTCTTCAGTCATTTTAGATCTTATTTATTTACCTAAAATATAATACATTAAAGGAATAATTCACCCAAAAATGAAAATTTGATGAAAATGTCCTCACCTTCAGGCCATCCAAGATTCGGATAAGTTTGTTTCTTCAACAGATTTGGAGAAATGTGAAAGCGTTCCATCACTTGCTCACCAATGGATCCTCTGCAGTGAATGGGTGCCATCAGAAAAACATCACAATAATCCACACCACTCCAGCCCAAGAGTTATTGTGGATTAAGGACTTATATTAATGATGGATTTGTTTCTTACAAACACGCAGCTTTTGTCTTCTCAAGACATTTATCGCTGGACTGGAGTGGTGTGGATTACTTGTGGATTATTGTCATGTTTTTTCAGCTGTTTGGACTCTCATTCTGACGGCACCCATTCACTGCAGAGGACCGCCAGGATCACAAGTGTGACCCCAAAGTTAAGAATAACAGCAGGTTAAGGAGCTAACGCAGCTGTTTTCTTCGCCTCCGCAGTTTAAACACTATTCTGGGGTATTTACCCAAGCAGCGGCGTACGGGCCTTTTCTCTGCCACACAGACGCAAGAGCTGGAGAAGCTGGTGAGGGCTGGGCTGCGCAACCCTGTGCGAATCACTGTGAAGGAGAAAGGTGTGGCGGCCACAAGCGTGCAGAAGACACCAGCCAGACTCAGCAATTATTACACAGTGAGTCATCTAGAGCCGTCTGTAACCAGCAGGGACTCATTCGCTAAAGCACATGGGGCGTTTAAGAAATTGTAGCTGCTCTGTTAATTATGACATGAAATAAGTATTATACCTTTAATTCACATTCCTTTCTCATTATGAACAAGTTGGGTCGGCCATATAAACTTGTCTAAACTAATTCCCAATTATTTATCTGAACTTTTTCTTTATTGTGTGCAGATATGTCGAGCAGAGGAGAAGTTCAGCACTTTAGTGGCATTTCTCAGGCAGCACAAACATGAGAAGCAGCTTGTATTTTTCAGGTTTGTTAGACTGATTTTAAGTTTGGAATCATTAAGATTCTTTTTAATGAAGTATCTTCTGCATCTATTTGATCATAACACAGTCAAAACAGTAATGTTGTGAAATATTCTTACAATTTAAAATAGCTGTTTTCTATTTAAAAATATACTGTAAAATGAAATTTATTCCTGTGATCAAAGCTGATTTTTCAGCATCATTAATCTAGTCTTCAGTTTCACATGATCCTTCAGATATCGTTCTAATATGCTAATTTGCTGCTAAGGACACATTTATTATTATTATTATTATTATCAGTGTTGAAACTGCTTAATATTTGAGTGATACAACCAAGATACTTTTTTTTCAGAATTCTTTGAATATAAAGTTTAAAAGTTTTTTTAAAAAGAAAAAGAAACCTTTTGTAACATTATAAATGTTTTTAATGTCAATTCAATGCATCCTTGCTGAAGAAAAGTGTCTTTATTTTTTTTAAAGACTGATGTACCCCATATTTTTGAATGGCAATTTATCTTTTCAACTTCCACAAAAAAACATTTTTAAAATTGATAATAACAACTGTTTCTTGTGCAGTAAATCGGCATATTAGAATGATTTCTGAAGGATCATGTGACACTGAAGACTGGAGTAATGATGCTGAAAATTCAGCTTTGATAACCAGAATAAATTAACGTTTTTAACATGTATTCAAATAGAAAACAGCTATTGTAAACTGTAATAATATTTCACAATATTACTGTTTTCACTGTATCAGATACTCAAATAAACGTGTTTTTACTAATATTGTTCAACCAACTTAACATCATATTATTCTCTGTATGCACAGCACCTGTGCCTGCGTGGAGTACTTTGGTAAAGCCCTGGAAGTCTTGATCAAGAATGTCAGCATCCACTGCATCCACGGGAAGATGAAGCATAAACGAAACAAGATCTTTGCAGATTTCCGGCCGCTGAAGAGGTAATGTAGTGTGATGCCTTTCTAGCTGTTTACAGAGAGGGAGTTAAAGACCAAGAATAAATGCATTATGGATGTGTGCAGTGGGATTCTCGTGTGCACAGACGTCATGGCCAGAGGCATCGACATACCAGAAGTGAACTGGGTGCTTCAGTACGACCCACCAAGCAGTGCAAGGTAACCAGGACATACATGATCACACAAGAGCGTTAAAGTATGTACTTTTGACTGCTTACCACATTCACAAAGGCTTGGATCAGTTTATAACATGATTTATTTGATGCTTTGATTAGTGCTCATAGAGTCAGCTGACATGCAGTTAGTGGTTTTACAGTATCTAAGTCATGCGTCACTATATTGCTCATACCTAATGAATTGAACAGACCCCTAACATTAAGTATTAAACTTCAGCATATTTACTTATTGGCTCATTTAGATCCAGCCAAAAAAAAAAAAAAAAGCTGAGAAAACATGCATTGTACACAGAGAGTATAGAGAAATTATAACATATGCTAATTCTCAGGAACCTAAAAAGACTTTTCTTATTTAAAAAAAAAAACACACACACACATTACTAAAATAAAATAAATGCTTACACATACTTAAAAAAAAATACCTGTTTTAAGGTTACTCTCAAACCTGGCAGCATATAGACAGAGGAAATAAAACAATTTATTAAAAAGAATTAGATATGCATACAGCTCTGGTTTATTTTAAACCTGCGCTTAACCATAATTACAAAATGCTTTGTCATGTACTGCTTTTATTTCAGTCGGTAACTTATTAAAGGTTTTCAGTTGGTTTACATAGCAAAACCTTATTTTAATCAATGCATTGTTGTTATTGTTAACCGAAACTATTAAAAATTATTTTCGGTCGTAGAAATAAAGCTCAAATAAATAAAAATCTAAATATTAGATGAAAAAGTGAAATAAAAATGTTTAAAGTGAAATTACTAAAACTGAAATAAAATAAAGTTATATAGAAATACTAAAGAAAAACAGAAAACCTAAAATGACAAGCACATAACAAAATGACTAAAATTACAATAGAAATATAAAAGCTTATTCAGTTAATATAATTAATACTGAAACTAAACTGTGACATACTATTTGCATATTTTGGACATATATTTCTGATTTTTCTCATTTAATACTCCTTCCATTAGTTCCTTTGTGCATCGGTGTGGACGAACTGCTCGAATCGGAAACCAGGGCAACGCACTCGTCTTTCTTCTGCCAATGGAAGAGTCGTATGTCAATTTCTTGTCCATTAATCAAAAGGTAAGTGAGAGAGAAACTTCATTTCATATACAAACTATCAGCTTTTATAAATATGGTACAAAATTAGGCTTTAAAGTAGTAAAATTCACATTCATGCATTTAAGTGCCTAATATTATTGCATTCTCAAATGTTTTATTCTATACGTTTGAGTTGAAGGTGGTAAAGTAGTGTTTGTACTCGTCTTTCCCGCAGTGTCCTCTTCAGACGTCTCCTCCAGTGAAAGACGTGGTTGATGTTCTGCCTAAACTGAAGGCGATGGCTTTAAGTGACAGAGCGATGTTTGAGAAGGGCATGAAAGCCTTTGTGTCGTATGTGCAGGCGTATGCCAAACACGAGTGTAGTCTGATATTTCGCATTAAAGGTCAGTGACATTGCTTTAAACCTTTCATAAGATGCATAACCAAGATAATTCACCTGATTAAAATGATGTACACCTTGTACAGACCTGGATTTTGCTGCTCTGGCCCGTGGCTTTGCCCTTCTCCGTTTGCCCAAAATGCCTGAACTGAGAGGAAAGACCTTCCCGGACTTCAAACAGGAGGCCATCGACACAGACACCATCCGGTTTAAAGATAAAAACAGGGAAAAACAAAGACAAAAAAGACTGGCGGAGCTGAAAGAGAAAGAGATGCCACTGAAGAAGAACTTCATCAAGAACAAAGCCTGGTCCAAGCAGAAGAACAAGAAGGATAAAAAGAAAAAGAAGGCTGGCAAAAGAAAACTGGATGAGGTATGTTACCCTTTTTTTTGTGTTAAAGAATTAGTTCACCCAAAAATGAACATTTGCTGAAAATGCTCTCACTCTCAAACCGTCCAAGATGTAGATGAGTTTGTTTCTTCATCAGATTTGGAGAAATTTAGCATCACTTGCTCACCAATGGATCCTCTGCAGTGAATGGGTGCCGTCAGAATGAGAGTCCAAACAGCTGATAAAGACATCACAATAATCCACACCACTCCAGTCCATCAGTTAACTTCTTGAGAAGTGAAAAGCTGCGTGTTTGTCAGAAACAAATCCATCATTATGAAATCTTTAACTTTAAACCATCAATTCTGGCCAAAATATGAATCCATAATAACGCTTCCTCAATCTCCTGATGTCCTCTCACATCAAAATCCACCCACATATTTGTTTAGAACTGTTTTTGGCTTGTAAATGGTGCTTGATCTTTGTATATTCCTCTGCTGATTCAGACAGGATGACTTTTTTACTGTTAAAAATTGTGATTTTAGCCAGCTCAGTATTATGGATAGAGGACTCGTCTTTTGGCCAGAAGCAATGGTTTGAAGTTAAAAACACCTTAATGAAGGACTTGTTTCTTACAAACATGCCTCTTTTCACTTCACAAGACGTTAACTGATGGACTGGAGTGGTGTGGATTACTTGTGGATTATTGTGATGTTTTTATCAGCTGTTTGGACTCTCATTCTGACGGCACCCATTCACTGCAGAGTGATTTTTTTTGGATGAGCTATTCCTTTAAAATCCCAAAAATCCCATATTTTTACTAAATATACAAAGTACATGTATAATAACAGTAGAAAACCCTGTAAACTGCTCTAAATTAAGCAAATGGTCTACTCTGTAAAGTCTCAGTGCTGTATTTGTGTGGTCACAGGAATCAGAAGCTGATGATGAAGACTTAAATGAGCTTTTAAAAGACACGCGTCTGCTGAAGAAACTCAAGAAAGGAAAGATCAGTGAAGAGGACTTTGACAAGCACATGAGTTCAGCGGGCAGCTCACGTCCCAAAGGAGCAGAAGTGAACGATTCTGATGGCGATGGAGAATGAGCTGTAATTTCTGAGACCTTATGCACCTAAATTGACTGTTATTTGACTTAAAAATGCAAATCTGCTGTATCAGCAGTGTGATTTTCATTGTGGTTGTCTGTGTATTGGACATGGAGGATACATTCATCACAAATGTGCTTTTGTATTAACTATTAAACATTTACATCAATGTCCAAATATAATAAAATAAAGATTTCTATTGGAAATGTAAGTGTTTTTAAGGCAAAGGTTATATGATCTATATCTATAAATATATGAACTATATATTTCCTGTTACCAATAGTGCCTACATGAAAAAGAGAGTGTTTGGCACACACCAAAAAAAAAAAAAAATTGTGTGTTGTTTCATTTGGCCACATACAAAAAGAGAAAAAAAATTGTTCTTGCATAAAGACCCAATTTTTCTGTGAAAAAATAATATAAATCTGTCTAAATGTTATTTGGACATTTAATTATTACATAATTAAGTTGTTACATATTCTACTCATAGCACTGTACTGGTAGATTATTTATTTTTTTATTTAGTTGCTAATTTATTTTCTTATTTTAACCTAATTTTATTTATTATTTTACTCAATTTTTATTTATTTTATTAAAATGTCAATTTATATATTTTTTTATTCTATTGTAATCTAATTGGATTTTTTTTAATGAAATATTTTATTTGTTTGTTTATTTATTATTATTATTGTTATTATTATTTATTTGTATTTTTAACATTGTTTTTCAATAAACATTTATACAGACCCCCTAGCACTCCCTTTTGGCCCCATGGGGGCCCTGGACCCCAGTTTGAAAATCCCTGCTTAAACAATACCATTGTACTTTCGAAACTTTTTTGCTAGAGGAAAAAAGTACGTCTTAAAACATGGTCGTACCACTGCACTTCTTTTTTGTATGCAAGAAAAAGCACAGATTTGTCTTTTACAGTGACACTAAATGACACGACTCCAGGCTCCTGTTTAAAGTCTTTCCGGAGTGCTCGCTCTGCGCATGCGCACCAATTAATCCTGCTCAGCTCCATCATGGCGGCGAGGGGCCATGTGCAAGACCCCAACGACAGGAGACTGCGACCCATTTATGGTAAGATTCACATCGCACTCCTGAGCTTATACAGACCTAGCGGGTCTGACTAGTGCTGTGGGACCGGCATGTGCGTTACTGAGGTTAGTAAAGCGCTGCAGGAGCTGTGGAGAGCCGGTGAGGCCTGTGGAGCTGAAGCCGCGGTGTCGGTTCGGCTGCGGCGCCGGATGACAGTGTGTCCTTACGCGGTCACACTCTGACGTTTCAATCGGTAGAATAAAGCCTGTTTATAGCCCATCTAAACACTGAAATACTGTCTAAATATCCAGAGATCTTTGTTAATGTCATTTGATCAACCGGCTCATTACCTGTGTGAGATGTCAAAGAGATTAACAGACTCAATATGAGCCATTTGTGCTTTAGTTTTTCGTATTTTCTATGGGTTGTTATGTGTATAGAGTCTCAGACAGATGCTTTACATGCTTAATAATTTATTAATGCTGTAATAACATGAGTAGTTATATTAGAGATGTATAAAGCTGAGCTTTGTGGCTATATGATCTGAAGATAGACCTGCTTATTGTCTTCCAGAGATTATTTGGAAGCCTCTTTGCTTATATCATTTTGAACTATTGCATTTTAATTTGGAAAATTTTCTCCAGAGCTGTGCAGAAATGCCACATAAATGGTGTTAAATGCTTGAACTCTTAAACTTAATTGGTCTTAATTCATAGCCTTGTGGAACACCAGTGACATTTGTTTTATCTGCCAGCATAATGTGATATCTGACTGCATGTATGTTAATGCTTGTGCATGTAGTAAATATTAATGCATTTGCATATTTTATGCTACTTACATTGCAAACTCATTAAATTATTAATTATTGATGTAAAGAGTCATATACTTACATTAGAGTTTTACTTAATCCACTTTCATGTGGTAAGACAATGAATCATTTAGAGCTTTGGGTTAAGTTCAGTTAACATTATAATATTTTTGTTTAAGTCATTTATTTTTTACATTTATTTTTCTTTTGTTCCTTACACTTTTGTGAAAGACAACAGTGTTGAACTTGGTCAAGACTAAACAAGTTGCATGCAGAAATCTAGTCCATCTAATGTTGACTTGCACTTGCTAGGTAAATGATAGGTAGATAAGAATGAAGAGAGATTAATTAGTTAATTTTAGTCTCTATTTGTTATATAT
Source organism: Tor tambroides (assembly GCA_021397915.2). Classification (NCBI taxonomy): domain Eukaryota; kingdom Metazoa; phylum Chordata; class Actinopteri; order Cypriniformes; family Cyprinidae; genus Tor; species Tor tambroides. The sequence continues at coordinate 39,627 of JAFVLL020005726.1, read as the reverse complement.
TAGCACAAAGATCAGTATCTCCATGCTTCTTCTAATTAAAGATACATGGTTATTGCATGATCTGTCTTGTTGACAGTTAATCCACTGTATAAATATTTAGGACACAACTTTTAATAAATCATATTATTATAACTTTTAATAAATTATATTATTATATTAATGTAGATTATTAATATTAAATTAAATTATTCAATAAATTTTATAATGTTTTAATACCATCCAGGACCAGAATTTATTTATAATTACAATTTTATAAATTGATTTTTAAATATAATTCCAGGTTCTTGAGTTAAGACTGTGCAGTTTTTTGCACCACATTGCATTGTTTTAAACACCAGATTTTATTATATTATGTTGTTTTTTTGAATGGAAAGAAATGCCAATGACTCGCTGTTGTTCTACTACACTAGAGATGCCGCTCTCTGCATGTGAGGTTTATAACAATCAATAGATCAATGACCTTTATTCTGGTGCTTTGTCTTGCCATCCTGTTGTGTGAAATCGATCTGTATTTGTGTGGGTGATTGACAAGAAATATAACAGTTGTCAGGAAAGATGCATTGATGGGCAGACACACGGAAGTGTTCTCTTGTAGAAAGTCCAAATCTACAGTCTGGCCTGGTTAAATTTGGCATCCAGCTGTCGTCAGACATGGTCCTGTGTTCTTTTAGCAGAGACTCATTGGAAGGGAGGGGAGGGGGGGGGGTTCCTGCACTTGAATCGCATCGAGCAGCCAGTGAGAGAACGTTCTCACAGTCAGGGGTCTATGTGAGTGATAAAGTGCTGCATTTCTGAAGCCGTCTGGTCCTGATCACCAATGCTCTTATACCCTCACTTGTGGTTTAGCATGATTGGATGTACAAGTGCCCATAATACCTACTTTAAAGGGGTCATATTTCTCACTTTTGTAGCATTTTCTCCACTTAAAATGTAACTTGAGATTTCTTGCGCCATTTAATGTGGTGAAGAAGCTGATTAAAGGCATAGTTTGGTTAGTTTCTTTTACATCACCTTCATGAACTCAAAAAATAATCCAAAATTTGAATTAAAAAAACTGCATGTATACTGTAAATTATAGTGAGGGATTGGTCTACTGTTGTTTGACTGGCTGATTAGTGGCAAACACATGGTTGTTCTCTTTAGCACTTGTCAAACATGTTAGTAACTTCCACACCAGTGCTGTTTTGTTGTATTGAACATGTTTTTCTCTTCTAGATTACCTGGACAATGGCAATAACAAGATGGCAATCCAGCAGGCAGACAAACTGCTCAAGAAGCACAAAGATCTTCACTGTGCAAAGGTTTGTTATTTATTTTTAATTTTTTTTTTTTTTTACTCCAGAACCCCATGACCAGCTGGTCATATTAATAGGAAACACTAGGGCTCAACATTGGGGTGGGAAAATGTAATTTTGTGTATTTTTTTTTTTTTCCCTGATACAGATTGTGATTTAAGAAGTTTTTATTTATTTATTTATTTATTTATTTATTTTTTAGCCAGCTGCAGGTTTGTTGTGCACAGTTTGTCCACAATATTTTTATTTCAGTAATATAATTTTATATTGTAATGTTTATATATTAATGACTATAAAGTAATAAAAAGCTTACAACATTAATATTATTATTAGTATTATTATTCTCAAATATATTAAATTAAGTAAAATATAAAATATACAGATGTCACTGAAAAAAATATTTAGGAAAAATATGATAATTTGACAGTACAACTGTATCATTGCAATACTTACGGCTGTCATAATTTCTTCATTTTCATACATTAAATCAAAAAATTTAATTTTAGCAGAAAAACAAAGTTAAATCTTATGTCTGAAACATGCATTTGATCCATATTGCGATTTAGGTTTTATTTGCTTTCCTGTAGCTCAAATAGTAGAGCATGGCGCTAGCAACGCCAAGATCATGGGTTCGATTCCCAGGGAAAGCAAGAGCTGATAAAAAAAAAAATGTATAAACTGTAACTTGAATGCAATGTAAGTCGCTTTGGATAAAAGCGTCTGCTAAATGCATAAATGTAAATGTAAATGTATTTGGATTATTCATGCAGTCCTAGCAAACACACTTTCCAGTTATATTTTGGTCAGCTCAGGCTGCGATTGGTTGGCTCAGGCTAATTGTCTCAAAGAATCGGCAGAACTGATGGATTCGCTCTGTACTTCACATGATGCTGTGGACAGTGGTCAACACAAAAGGCTGTTTTGTTTAAAAAGAAAAAAACATCAGGAATTTGACCTTCTAGATCGATGAATTGGCTCCAGACACATTTAGTGTATGCTTTGCTCTTTGTTTGGCAGGTCTTGAAGGCAATTGGTCTGCAGCGCACCGGCAGACAGGATGAAGCCTTCACACTAGCGCAGGAAGTGGCCGTTCTCGAACCCACGGATGACAACTCTTTGCAAGCACTGACCATCCTCTACAGAGAAATGCACAGGCGTGAGTGACGCAGAACCTCATCTTAACAAATTATGAATGTTATTTTTCTGTCCTCACTGGAACCGAAATGCCAATTGGAGCACGTTTGGTTTTAAGGTTCCACTTTATATTAAGTGGCCTTAACTACTATGTACTTACATCAAAAAATAACTACAATGTACTTATTGTGTTCATATTGTATTGCAAAAAACTGTTGCTGCTATTGAGGTGTTTGGTGGTATGGGTAGGTTTAAGGGTGGGTTAAAGGGATAGTTCACTTTGAAATTAAAATTTGGTATCTATCAGCTTACCCCAAGGGCATCCAAGATGTAGGTGTCTTTTTTTCTTCAGTAGATCCAATTTTGATATTTTTAGGTCAAACCGTTCTAGTCTGTCAGTCATATAATGGCAGGTATAGGTCACTGGCTCTATAAGAGGGAAAAAGAACATGCACAGAGAAATCCAAATTAAACAATTCCCCATCGTAACTACACATTGATGGCCTAAGACACGAAACGAGCGGTTTGTGTGAGAAAACGAACAGTATTTATATCGGTTTTTTACCTGTTGTACACAACCATGTCCAAGTGATCTGAGTGCGCGCACGTATCCGGTGTGTGACATGTGTGCGCGCGCTCTGGCTTAGTCTGCGCAAGCGCCGGAAATATGTTTAGATCTTCACAGTGAAAGGTAACACTTCAGAAATCTCTGTGTAAACAATAAGTGACGTATACGCGCGAGAGATCACTTCCAGCGCTTGTGCAGACTAAGCCAGAGCGCTTGGACATGGTTGTGTACAAGAGGTAAAAAAAGATATAAATACTGTTCGTTTTCTCACACAAACCGCTCGTTTCGTGTCTTAGGCCATCAATGTGTAGTTACGATGGGGAATTGTTTAATTTGGATTTCTCTGTGCATGTTCTTTTTCCCTCTTATAGAGCCAGTGACCTATACCTGCCATTATATGACTGACAGACTAGAACGGTTTGACCTAAAAATATCAAAATTGGATCTACTGAAGAAAAAAAGACACCTACATCTTGGATGCCCTTGGGGTAAGCTGATAGATATCAAATTTTAATTTCAAAGTGAACTATCCCTTTAAGGTGTAAGGGATGGGTCAACAGTGTAATTATAAAAGTAATTACAGAAATTAATTACAGATGTAACTACATGCAGGTATTTTTAAAATATAAGTACAATGTAAAAACTTGTATGTACCCAATAAGTGCATTGTACCAAATGATTAATTTAAATGTAAGTACATAGTAGTTAAGGCCAACTAATATAAAATAGGACTGGTTTTAATATACAAAGCTAATTGACATGGACTACAAAACCAGAAGCTCTAATTTTGTGCCTTTTGCTCTTTCTTTCTATAGCCGAGTTAGTGACCAAGCTTTATGAAGCTGCTGTCCGGAAAGTTCCAACGAGTGAGGAGTACCACTCTCACCTCTTCATGGCCTACGCCCGGGTCGGAGAGTACAAGAAAATGCAACAGGTTGTGTTTGTGTCCGTGTCCGCTCTGATGTCATCAGTCATTACGTCCTGTTCAAAAAATGTGTTAGGGCTGCATGATATGGAGGGAAAATTGAATTGTGATTTTTCTGATTTAAAATGCTGCTTAGAAAAAATCTCTGAAAAAAAGTTTGCTGTGGTTGTTTGCAGGGCTGAAAAATTCAGCAAAATATTAAGATTATATATCAGTATCACTGTAGCAATAATAATGGTATTATCATTATTATTAAAAAATTCAACAAAATTAGAATATAATAGGAAATGATACTATTTATTATTCACTTTGAAATAAAAAAGCTAGTATAAAAAAAGTTATATCATAATCATAATAATCATTTTATTTTCCAGTACTAATATTTATGGATGTCTGCATTTCCAAACATTAAACCATTGAGCTTTTATTTTGGCTGGGAACCACAGGGAGCCATTATTTATTATTTATTTTATTATTTTTTTAATTGCAGAAATATTAAACAAAATAAGAGAGAGTACTATTTATTATTCATTGTAAAATAAATTTATTCGCAGCGCATATATTTATTCAGTTAAATCTCAGCCTTTGTGATTTGATGATTGCACTAAGCCATATAGAGATTGTAGTTTTAATAGGGCTGCATGATTAATCTTGAACATACAAAACAAATATATGTTTGTGTTGAAAGACTGACTTTTGTTTTTCCATACTTCTGACAGGCTGGAATGGCGCTGTATAAAATTGTCCCCAAAAACCCATATTACTTCTGGTCGGTTATGAGCTTGGTGATGCAGGTACTGTGATGTTTTCTGACTTATGAACCTGTACAGAACAAAATAAATCAATATCAGCAATGCAATATGTGTTTCAGGCCATCTCAGCACAAGATGAGAAGCTCTCTCAGACCATGTTCCTGCCGCTGGCTGAGCGTATGGTGGAAAAAATGGTAAAGGAGGAGAAAATAGAGGCAGAAGCCGAGGTAGGACTGTGGTATCGATAATCTGTTTCTGATTTCAGCCGTGTGAAGTTTATGATGCATTTTCCATCGGCCGTTCCAGGTCCAGCTGTACTTCATGATCTTGGAGCGTTTGGGGAAATATGTGGAGGCGCTGGAGGTGGTTCAGGGGCCACTCGGAGGTGAGGAGAAAACAATGTGTGTTCTTCAAAGGAATATTCTGGGTTATTTCCATTTTAATGTCTTTGGGTTGCATGTGTGATGAGAAGCGTGTAAAAAAGAACAGCAGTTACTAACGCATGGAGATTTTTCTCCATACAAACAGCATTTTATTATGAAAGCTTGTGTCCAATACAGGATAAAATTTTAAAAAAAGTAATTGTGACTATTTCTCTCATAATTCTGACTTGTTTTTGAATTGCAAGATACAAAGTCAGATTTGTGAGATATAACAGGGGTGCAAACTTGTCACCTTTCGGCGAAATTCGCCGTTTTCACCTTGAAATAGGTCATTCACGTGAATCGTGTAGATCCGTTAAAAAAATTATTTTTTTGGTCGTCGTATCTGCGAGTCATCTGTGTCACGTCACCTGTAGCGCTTTTCCCCCTGTTGGCAAAGGAATGGACCCACCCTACTCTGCCTCTGATTGGCTTACCTTAATGTTCTTTCCCTCATCCAACCAATCTCACTCCTGAAGCCTAACTTTTAGACGCTGCAGGCAACTGTCCATATTTCCAGAGGCTACGTAAAATGTGAAGGAACAAGCTAACGGCAAGCAACTTATTTTTGAAGTAATTGGGCTGTGTTGGTGGTTCGATTAGCCTGTTTAGCTAAATTAAGTTCGCTGTAGAGCAGGACGGAATGCATTCTGCTGTAAATTGTGTTCCAGTTTAAATGGTGATTACCGCGAGAGGCTTTTTTTTTTTTTGCGTGAGGCTGCTGTTGCTATGAAGATTGTAAGTTATGTTATCGCTACATTAGTTCGCTACCCTTTGCAAAATGCTTCTCAGTCTCGACCTTAACATTTGTCTCACATATCAGTAAGCTATTACTCTGACATGAAGTCGATTTGAGAACTGTTCGACCTACAAGTAAAGCATAGCGTTTAATGTTCAGTAATATTAGTATCACTCAGCTCAAGTCAGGCAGCGCTAAGTGTCAGCCTGTAACAGCCTGTTTCAAGACGGAGAAACACCTCGCGTTTAGCCCGTCAGCTGCTTCAAAAATTTGAGTGCTGAAATTAAGATTTACAGTGGTTTATTTGCCCTGACTGAGTTCATGTAACATCTTAACAACAATCCTTGTTGATTGTAGACCGTAGTTGTCGCTCAGACGTCTTTTAATCATATAAAGGTGTTTATCCTTGAATGGTGCACTGCAAAAAATGCTTTCCTACTTAAAGAGTTTTTGTCTTGTTTCTAGTCCAAATATATCTAAAAATTCTTAAATCAAGAAGCATTTTCTAGACAAGTAAAAATTGTCTTGTTTTCAGAAAAAAGAAGTCAAAATTAAGTGAGGTTTCCTTAAAACAAGCAAAATAATCTGCAAATGGGGTAAGCAAAATAAACTTATTTCAAACCGAAAACAAGATTATTTTGACTTATTTGAACAGACTTATTTTCTGAAAAAAAATGATTTGATTTGGGGGGGGGGGGGTTATACACCCCTGTATAAACTTGCAATTGTGGGAAAAAAATTAAGAGATAGTTGTAGTTACTTTTTTTTTTTGATATGTAACTTTAGAATTGCAAGAAAAAAGTGAGAATTCTAAAATTATATTTTGCAGTTCTCCGAAAAAAGTCAGAATTGTCAGAAAAGAAAAATGGGAAATGTTGCAATTGTTTTTTTTGTTCCATGGCAGAATCAAGCATCTATAGCTTATAGTTCATATATTTTTGGTATAAAGTAACCTGGGTCAAATAACGGAATATACATTACTGTTTAAAAGGTTTTTTTGTAAGACATTAATAGACATTAATTCAGCGGGGACACATTAAATTGATCAGTGACAGTAAAGGCATTTATAATCAAACTTTCTTTTGAACTTTCTATTCATCAAAGAATCCTGAAAAAAGTATCACAGTTTCCACAAAAATATTAATGTTTTCAGCATTGATAATAAGAAATGTTTCTTGAGAATGATTTCTGAAGGATCTTGTGATACTGAAGTAATGATGCTGAAAATTTGGCTTTACATCATAGAAATAAATTCTATTTTAAAATGTATTCAAATACAAAAGTTATTTTAAACGCTAATAATATTTCATTATTTTTACTGTATTTGTAATCAAATAAATGCACCTTTGATGAGCATAGGAAACTTCTTTCCAAAACATTATAAATTCTATGGGCTTCTACCTTTGACATTGCTTTTAATGTTTGTATCGCAAAGAATGTGCAACCAGTTGATTTTTTTTTTTTATCTGTACATTTAATGTCTCTCAGTCATTTTGCCTTGTGTTTTCTCCCTCAGAGAAGCTGACTAGTGAACTGCAGAGCCGTGAGAACAAATGCATGATGCTGTACCGCCGTCTGGAGCGCTGGGCCGAGTGCAACGCACTGTCCTGCAAGCTGCTCCTTAAAAAGTGAGTCCCCTACTGATACGTTTTCTCTGTTTCTTGAACGTATTTAACATACATAGCAATTTCGGAGTGAAATTGTTTCATTTCTGTACATAAGATGTTAATCATTTTTATTTTTCTCCGCAGCCCTGACGACTGGCAGTTCTACTTATTGTACTTTGACTCTTTGTTCCACCTTATCGATCAGAGCTGGACGCCTCCGCAGGAAGGAGCCCAGTAAGTAGAAAATTCACAATATTTAACTGGGAAAGAGTTTGTCACATTTAAAATGGAAAGTCAGGTGTACTGTGTTGTATACTGGCTGTAGGTGATTGGATATTCCATGCATATTGAACACAGTTTGCATACTAGAAAGTAGTATGCTGTTCTGAACACATTCTGTCTCACAGTCTCATGATTGCTGTGTTGTTCCTCTCACAACTGCAGTTCTGCAGAAGGGGAGGTGCACGCCTCCGTAGCCCAGGCAATCAGCTTCATGGAGGACCGAATAGCCACAGAAGAAGCCAAGGAGTCCAAGCATCTGAGAGGGCCGTACCTGGCCCGTCTGGAGCTCATCAGAAGGCTCAGAGAGCGCAGCTGTCCTGAAGCACAGCAGCTAGGTACAGGATGGGTCGAGACGCTTTAAACACAACACAGGCTGCATGTTTGCTGTATGTTTCTGACGTGTTTTCCCACCATGATGCAGGTGAACCTCTTGAGCTCATGTTCCAGTTCTTTGTGAAGTTTGGAGACAAGCCGTGTTGCATCACCGACCTGCAGATCTTTCTGGATCTTCTCACACCTGACCAACATGTGCAGGTAATCACGAGAAGCAAGATCATTGCATCACAGTAGATCCACTCGCGCTGAATAAGAAAATCAATTTTATATTGTTGTGGTTGGCTAAACCGCCTCTAATGCACGTCTAAACGTCCAGCCCCTCAGCTCAGCGGCATGTGCGCCGGTTGTATTGTAAACAATGACGTCGTCTATATTGTTTATCAATTTGAGCCCGATTGAGACGCAGAGGATATTAGTGAAGAGCATCGCGCTGAACCTGTGCAAGCACGGCTTTTAATGGTAGGCCTAAGTTTTTTTGTTTGTTGTTGTCTCATACTTTTAGATACGCTGTTATTTGTAAATGCTACTATGTTAGCTTTTAACATATACGGTTTTATTCTGATTAAACCGCACATGCATCCATGTATAACGCTGCTTATAGCTATGTGAAAATAAGTGTATTCACTAATCTGATGATTTGAATGAGAGAGAGAGTTGCAGAGCAGTGTGTGTGCAGAGAAGGGAGACGTATTAAGAACCGCTGCATTAGAACACTGATTTTGAAACCATTAGAATTGTTAGAAGACAGAATCGCGATTCATATATGAATAGACTTTTACGTGCACCCCTAGTTTTCTTCCTCTTCTCTAAAGCAGCACAGCATGGCCTCGTCCCCTTTGTTGCATGTTCCCGGGGGCAGGGATTATCTGGGTTTGTTGCGTCACAAACCCGGGAAGTAACTCGTTGTAGTTCCTACGAGCTGTTTTTGTAGGCATTAAACTGCCAGAATTTTAAAAGACGATATCTCTGTTTGCATTGAACTTTCAGCTTCGTAACTTTGCAGATATTGTTTATGTTCAAACAGCAACATTACACACTACCTAACTTTAAAAAAGTGAAATCCCAATCAACCACCCCTTTAAACTGTGTTTAATGAGAAAAGCATCAAATAGACATTACAAAAAGTAGCTTTAGAAAGAAATATTTTATTTGGTTTACCATAAAATATTGCACACAAACTTTTAGGCTATATTGGCCTTTTTTTTTTTTTTTTTTAGAAGCTGCATCTGAATTGATATTTTGATATGTTTACAGACTGTTTATTGCAGCTCAGAGATGGCATGAATGCATTTACACTGCAATTACAATTGTATAAATAATGCCATAAGATTAATGGGTGAATTATTTGGGTGGTTAATTTTTGAGTGAGCTATCCCTTTAATGTTTTGTTTTGATTAATTTTGGAAATATGAGATATGTAACTTTAAATGAGAAACTAAAACTGCCAGTAGCTGGCAGTAAATGTCTTGATTAATGAGCAAGTCGTTGAGTCATTCGTTCATTCAAACGGCTTATTCATTCAAGAATGAAGCAAATGGCTCTGTTTATGAATGGGCCATTGAATCACTGACTCACTTGATTCATTCAAAATGTAGAATCATTCAGAAAATAACCACTGCTGTGTTTTCCTTGGAGCTGCACATCAGTTCTGCAGACAATATTGTGTCTAAAATATGACACTATTAACTTCTTTGCTGAACTGTTGGATAAAATCAATAACATATTTGCATTCTTGCTATTGGGAACAGCACATGTGAGATAATGTTCTCACTTCTCGTGTGATATTGCTTAACTTTATCATATGATATAAATACCAGAGAAAAACTCAAACAGAGGCATATTTGCCATCATCTCTTGAATTTTTTGGGGTATATAACTGCATTATATAGCCTGCATCACGCATCATGTTCATCACAAATCAACTATATGAAATCGGCTGTTTCACACATACCCAGTTTGCAGTCCGTGTGCGGTTCGTATGCAGGGCAGACGCAGCATGGATTCATTGTGCTTTCACATAGGACACGTTTGCACTCTGCTACTGATCCGCGGCTGTTTACCACAAACACAACATTTATCCATTATTTTAATGTCAAATCCTTTTGTTTAGCATGGATGTTCTATTTTTACACAGTACAGTACATCTTTCATAGACATATTCGTGTTTAAATGCAATAAATATAAACAACATATTCAGTGCATTTGACATCTAGATTTATAGCTTATATCAAGTTGCTCAAACAAGCAGCAACACATTTAAACACAGCCCATAGCCTACTTTTCTAAAAGGTAGTGGGCTATAACAAACATTTTAAATTAAAACTTACCATTGGCAAACAGTCAACTCTTGTACCTTTTCTCTTGCATTTAAATCTTTATTACAAGTGCTCCTGCGGATCATGAACTGTTTTTCTACCTCCACGGGTGCCATTTATGTTGCATTGTTCCTATAGAAGTGTACTTTTTGTTGTTTTACCGCTAGCCAAAATGCCATGTGTTGACTGTGAAACAAAGTAGACCTTAATTATATGCATTTATAGTGTAATTACTACATTTTCGTATAAATCCATTTTCATTTTTACTGCGAAAAATGCACTGTCACTTTAATTCAGCAAGTGCAGCACAGCAAAAATAGACTCGGCGCGGAAGCGTTCGCCGCACTGCTGGAATGCATTGCTGGACTGCATCTGTGTGCAGTGTGATTTCTCCAACCTGTTAACATGGGCATGGAAAAAAAAATATGCAAAGCATATGCACTGCAGACGCAGTATGTGTGAGACAGGCGTAAGATGACCTTCGTAGGTCTGGGGCAAGGCGAGTGCATTAATAATTGAACAGTTTTATCATAACTAATTAAATGAATATGTTAAATGTATATTAAGTGTCTTGCGACCGTCTCAGTTCATCAACAGGCTAATGGAGGCCGTGCCGCTGGGTGCTCCAGGAGAGGATGGTGTCGCTCTTCCAGGAGACACGCGGGCTCTGCAGAGACATCTGTGTGTGACCCAGCTGAGCCGCAGTCTGGGTCAGCAGCACGCGCTCAACACCGAGGGCAAACTGGGCCTCATCAAAGAACTGAAGGCACATTTCCGGCACGGCTTACAGTTCGGTAAGCAGATGACTAGGCAGGTTGAACTCTTATGATTTCTTCCTTTTCAAATGATAATACCAGTGTCTAATATTTATTTGGCTTTCTATCAGACGTTGTACATTTAAAATCTTTTATTTGACCTATAATGTTCAGTTTTGCAGCGGTCTTACCATTTCCTGTTTTTATTTATTTTTTTGTTTTTTTGTTCTAGGGAAGTCCTGTTTAAAAACAGAGCTACAGTTCTCAGATATGTACTGTCTCATGGCGGCTCATGTCTATATAGACCTGTGGATGGAGACGGGTGAGTTTGCTCCTCATTTACAGTCCGCTTAATTGAAAGCATTTTCATGTTATTAATGAACAAGTGTTGTGTCTTTGTTGTAGGCGATCAGAACATGTTGTGGCTGTGTCTGGGGCTGTTAGAGGAAGGTCTTTCCCACAGTTCCTCCAATGCTCAATTCAAACTGCTGCTTTTGCTTCTGTACTGCCGTCTGGGGGCTTTTGAGCCGGTGGTAGATCTTTACTCCAGTCTGGACGCCAAACACGTCCAGCATGACACCATAGGGTAAGAACCTATCTTTTATTAACATGTTAAAGGTAACATTAAATTATTTGATTATGTTCCTGGTTTTATTGTGCACAGTTCATTAATGCACCTTATTGTAAATTTTAAAGAGCTTTTATAATTATTAGAGATGAAAGTTATATGACAGCATATGTTTTATGACAGCGCATCAATTGCATACATGAAATGGTTATACTTCTTTATATTGGAAAACCAATCATACCATTGAAAATATACACACTCCCATTACATTTGTGCACATTAAAACCAGGTAAACCATGTAAAAATAAATAACCAATAACTATATATAACATTATATATATATATATATATATATATATATATATATTTATAAAACGGCTAGCTCCATTCCTCGATTCTGATTGGTCAGCAGCTGTGTTTTATTCACGATACAGCACGGCTATGACCGCTTCACCCAACCATTCTGTGTATCACCAAAGACTATAGAATACCCAAGACGTGTCACTCGTATAGTTTTAAATGGGGAAAAATGCAACGCTTAATATGGCCGCCCAATCGCAGGAAGCCCCGCCTTCTGAATGAAAGAGTCAATCGCTAATCGGTAAAGTCAGCGCGTCACAGCAGCTGCCGTTAGAAGTCCCGGTTGCTATAGAAACAGTCAGCGCTCTGAGACGCGCGCTCTGGACTGCGCATGCGCACTGGCAGATCTAGCCTGAAAAATAAGCTTTTTATAACGCTATTTGAGCAAAAGAAACAACATTTATGACACAGCTGTTGTCCGATTTCATTGGTGATTTCAAATATGAAATTTAATCGTAAGCTTAGTGAACAGTTTTGGAGAATTTGATGTTTCCCCATACAAAGAGATAGGAGCTGCTCTTGGATGCCCGAGAGGCGTTTCAAAGATGGCCGCCGAGTGACATGACTTGTCTTAAAGAGACTTTGGTATCACTGAGCAACACCCTTAGCAACCACCCTTAGCAACATAAACAATCAATAGCATCAAAACTGTTTAATGTATTATGTATTTCGGCAGAATTAACTGTTTGCTATTTATTTAATGAAGTATGAGTGACCCCTGCTGGCATTATGTTGCATCTTTCATCTTTAATTTTGAGACCCCGCCCTTCCCCAGTCTAAATAAACGCTTCTCACGCGGAGATGTGTTGATGTGTGTGCGGTCTGTGTGAAAGTCAACACTACAGTTTCCGAAGTGAGGAGGGAATATTACTGAATCTATTTGTTTTCTGTTTCAGGTATGATTCTGTATGACCATCAGTTTACACTGTAATGACGCTTGCAAACTCGCGCTCTGCCACGAATCGGGCTGTTTTAAAACTAAAATACGGAAAACAGACGTTTTCTCATGCTGAGAGATAAGCAGATGTATGTGTGTGAGAAAATATTGTATATGGTGTTAAAAAATAAATGACACAGCGGATGATAAGAGCTCCTATTCTCTGTTTTTATTTAAGCTCGATTAGATGAGGCATGCTCGGAACGTTCTCTTGCGGTTTACTGTTGCTGTCAGGATCTATTTTTTAGCGGAAGGGACAGCATTTAACGAACTTGCTTCAACATTTCAATACATAAATTTTGGGTTTTAATATTTGTATTGTGTGGTAACTGTTTTATGCTTGTTGGCTGTGGCTGATGTGCTGTGGTCGCACAAATCACGGCTGAAGGGGTTGCAGGCACTCCGCTTCCGCTAACAACGCCCTTCAGCCGTGATTTATTCACGATACAGCACGGCCTCTCGTACCATATTGCTTACATATATATATATATATATATATATATATATATATATATATATATATATATGTGTGTGAGTGTTAGGGGTGGAATGGTTCAACTTTTTCACGGTTCGGTTTGTATCACGGTGTTAGAGTCACGGTTTCGGTATGGTTCGGTATGTTTAGGGAAAAACTATACTGTCAGTAACCAGGTTTCCATCCAAGGATTTTTTTGCGAAAAAATATTTAGCGCTTTAAAATATTTACGATATAGCTGATGGAAATGTCAATTATCGATTAAATTTCTCATGTGTCGACAAAATCTTTTTCCGTTTAACTTTAGCGCATAAATTCCTTATCGATACTTCAAATGTCGCAAAAAATAGTTTGGAAACACTTTTTGTCGAGAAAAGGGGCTTTAACGCCAATAAATTTGGTGTCACATGACAGAATTAGCCTATAGGCAGCGTCCGTGTTCATGGTGTTGCTCACGTTAAAGCACCGTTTCCCAGTAGTTCATAAGCGCATTAAATCATATTCATATTATTCAGTTGAATCTAAAATTATTTTATACATGGTAAGAAAAAGACGAGCTGCCTCACAAACATACTTATCTTAATTTGATGTTAGTAGGCTAACCTACTTTTACATTATTTTATTTTTTTTTACAGTGCACTGTTCAGTTTAAATAGCCTGTAGTCCATGCCTTTCAGCTTGACCACCATACCCCCGTGATATTATGCCAAGCACATTTTGTTTTATTAGAACATGCATATTGGAACGCGAAGTACAAAAGTTTAAATTAATTCGTTTTGGCTTGTTAGATTCTTATATTTTGATTCTTGTTTTGTTCTGAGTTCTTTCTACCATTAAATTTAAAGGGTTTGTTGTGGAGTGAGGGGAAATAAAATAGCATGTTTTTTCAATATGTTTGGCTGACTGTATTTTATTATGACAGTGAACAGGCGGCGTTGTTGAGTCAGTAGGCTAATGCTTAACTGCGCTTGTGAGGCGCCGGCACAATAACTTGATTATTTTTTTGTTCTTATAAGAGTGGAAACAACTTACACTAGCCTACTCCTACATTTGTGGTCATATAAGAGTAAGACATTATTCAAAACTATTCAAAATATTTATTTTATTTGTATACATTCACAATAAAAGCAAAACATTGTGTTTTTGTGAAATAAAGGAAACAAACAGGATGCCGACTTCTCAAGAGCGCATCGCAAAAATGAACCGAGATTCTGCATATGGGCTGCTGATTGTTGCACAGTTTTTTTTCTTTCGTTTTGTTAATTCATTAATTATTTAGAAAAATATATTTTGCATATGAGCCTATTTCTTTTATATAATAGCTTATGTTTTTCTCCGTTCGCAGAAGTGCTGCAGGTGCATGACGTGCATGTCCTCACGTTCATGTTGTTTATGCTGCTTTTTGCGTTAATCCCTGGAAAACAAATTTAGGCATTTTTAATGGGTCACAGCCACCTATCAATTTAAATTTAATTTAATTGTAATTTAACATAATCTTGTCAGTTAACAGTTAATATGGCTTAACGACTGTCGGTTAGGAGAAATAAAATAACCGAAATGAACATTCCTATTTCCTATAAGCGTTAATCAGAATAATAATAATAATAATACAGTTGCACCTGTTTATGATCATTGCTTGATTATCAAGTAGTCTATCTATCTAATAGTCTATAACAAAGCACAAAAAAAAATCATGACACTTAATAAAAATAATTTTATGTAGGCCTATACAATTTAATAAAATATAATAATAATTGTTTTGTTTCAAATGGATGAAGAACAGGCTACTAGCCTATAGCCTATAATTTACGCAACAGGTGAAATTATGTATGGAAACAGCTTAAGGGCAATTTTTTTGCGATATACCAAAACTTATGCGACAATTCGTTTTTTAGGGACTACATCATCACGCACACCATTTTATCGGTAAAAGGCCAGTTGGATGGAAACAGGCTGTAGACAGCAAATGTCGCAAAGTTTTTTTAACGCATATTCTCTTTGTCAATAATAAAGCAGCGCAAAGTCTGGATGGAAACTTGGTTAGTGTCAAATAAAAATAAAGAAAATAAGAATAATCTATTTAACTACAATAAACAGCATAAATAAATACAATAGAGTAAAGATACAAATAAAATAAACAGTGATTTTCAGGGGGTGTTTTTTTAGGTAGGTCTATAGCATTAGTTTTTAGGTACAGAAATTGAATAAAGTAATCAAATGTAAAACAGCATTGTATAAATTATACTGTATAAATTAAAGATTAATCTTTATTAAAGTTACAAAAGCGATTCAGTCAAGAGCAGTGAGTGATTTCTTTGTTGTAGCTGTTTGATTAATATTAAAAAGTGCTGTCACTTTAAGAGAATGCACTGATCCAGTGCACTGATACTGCACGTTCAGCCAGCTATGTCTTCTATAGGATACTTACCAAGACAGGCATTTTGACATAATTTTTGTGTGAATTTGTCCATTCAAACACAATACTTCAGAGAGAGCTTTAAATTTGCGCGCGTTCTGAGGCGCGGGTTTGCGCGCTTCTGATGAGCGCACGCACAAATCTTCTCACTGCGCACGCGAGCTCACGTCCTCTGGCTCTTAAATGTTTAACCTGGCAAAGCTTACATGAGTTTAATTTAAACACAGATACCAACGTGTGCTGTTCAGGTCTCAGCTGTGCGCGCGTGCTATCAGCACCCGGGTGATGATGGAATAAATGCTCATAATCCAGCATACGGCACTCGCATTGAACAAGAGAGAATGGTTTGTCCACTTTGTTTTTTTTTTTTAATTTTATTTATTTATTTATTTTTTCCCCCATCGCTGTTGTTGTAATGTAGCCTACTGGGAAGCCAGAATTCGCATCCATCAACAGAAGCATACATTAGCCAAACCCTGTTTTTTTTTTTTTTTAACGTGTTACCATATTGCAGATGCATTGTCAGATTTAAGTTGAACCGCGGTCCTAGCGTGTGCGGAGAACCGTACGGTTCGGGTTTTTTCCACGAACCGTGCCACCCCTAATATATATATATATATATATATATATACACACACACACACACACACATTCACTGGCCTGCCCACTTTATTAGGTACACCTTGCTAGTACTGGGTTGGACCCCCTTTTGCCTTCAGAACTGCCTTAATTCTTCGTGGCATAGATTCAACAAGGTGTTGGAAACATTCCTCAGAGATTTTGGTCCATATTGACATGATAGCATCACGCAGTTGCTGCAGATTTGTCGGCTGCACATCCATGATGCGAATTTCCCGTTCCACCACGTCCCAAAGGTGCTCTATTGGATTGAGATCTGGTGACTGTGGAGGCCATTTGAGTAAAGTGAACTCATTGTCATGTTCAAGAAACCAGTCTGAGATGATTTGAGTTTGTGATACAGGCATTATCCTGCTGGAAGTAGCCATCAGAAGATGGGTACACTGTAGTCATAAAGGGATGGACATGGTCAGCAACAATACTCAGGTAGGCTGTGGCGTATAAACGATGCTCAATTGGTACTGAGGGGCCCAAAGTGTGCCAAGAAAATATCCCCCACACCATTACACCACCACCACCAGCCTGAACCGTTGAGACAAGGCAGGATGGATCCATGCTTTCATGTTCTTTACGCCAAATTCTGACCCTACCATCTGAATATCGCAGCAGAAATCGAGACTCATCAGACCAGGCAACGTTTTTCCAATCTTCTGTTGTCCAATTTTGGTGAGCCTGTGTGAATTGTAGCCTCCGTTTCCTGTTCTTAGCTGACAGGAGCGGCACCCAGTGTGGTCTTCTGCTGCTGTAGCCCATCTGCTTCAGGGTTCGACGTGTTGTGCGTTCAGAGATGGTGTTCTGCATACCTTGGTTGTAACGAGTGGTTATTTGAGTTACTGTTGCCTTTCTATCATCTCTAACCAGTCTGCCCATTCTCCTCTGACCTCTGACATCAACAAGGCATTTTCGTCCACACAACTGCCGCTCACTGGATATTTTCTCTTTTTCGGACCATTCTCTGTAAACCCTAGAGATGGTTGTGCGTGAAAATCCCAGTAGATCAGCAGTTTTTGAAATACTCAGACCAGACCGTCTGGCACCAACAACCATTCCAAGTCAATTAAATCCCCTTTCTTCTCCATTCTGATGCTCGGTTTGAACTTCAGCAAGTCGTCTTCACCACATCTAGATGCCTAAATGCATTGAGTTGCTGCCATGTGATTGGCTGATTAGCAATTTGTGTTACCAAGCAATTGAACAGGTGTACCTAATAAAGTGGCCGGTGAGTGTGTATGTATATGTGTGTGTGTGTGTGTGTGTGTGTGTATATATATATATATATATATATATATATATATATTAGTTATAGTAATTGTGATGTGCTTTTCTTATTTACTTTTTTGTAATATTTCATATTTCTGTTTAGCTTTAATTTATTTTTAATTTTTAGTCATTTTTGTACTTAAACCTATTTTAATTCAGTTAAATATTCCTAATTTTCATTCATTTAATTTTTTTAAATCTAATTTTTATATTTGCTTCATTTCAATTAACAAACTATTTTTGATGAACCCTTTTCACAGACTGTAATGACACGTTTCCACAATTCTTAAAATCATAAATCTAGCAATGTTTTTTACATGATCTTTTTTTTTATTTTAGTGTACATTTATAAATGTGCATATGTTTTATATAATATTTAGATTTTTTTTTAATTAGATTTATTTTTAATATATTTTTATATTTTATTAATTTTAATATTTATATATATTTTATTTTGTTTCATATTTTCAGACAGAACAGAAGCCATTTTAATAGTTTCAGTTAACAATAACACTGGTGAAGATAAATAATAAATGTGAGGGGGGGGGGTTCAATTTTTTTGTTTGTTTTTTGTTAAAACCCACCAACAAAATAAACAACAAAAGTTGATTGCCTTGTGTACCAATTCAGAGTAAAAAAAATAAAAATAAAATACACTTTTCAAAATAACTTATAATTTCATAGTTATATCATAATATACTTTAAATGATCAAATCTCTAAAAATAAAAAAGGTAGATTAAAAAAGATAAAGTCTTGGGTTTAAATCTCATTGTTAATGCATCACAGTATGTCATATTAGGTTAAATGTACCGAGCATGCAGTTTGATGTTTAAACATGAGTTATACTAACATCGTTCTTTTGGTTTTGTCTTTGTCCAGGTATTTATTGACCCGCTATGCAGAGTCTTTGGGCCAGTTTGCTGCTGCTTCCCAATCTTGTAACTTCTCCCTCAGGTTTTTTCACTCGAACCAGAAAGATGTGCGTTATCATTCTGTGTAACAACACTTTGCTCTATTGTCATCATTTACCAACACTCATGCTTTTCCTGTGTGTTTGTTCCTGCAGACCTCAGAATACATTATTCAAGCATATAAGTACGGTGCTTTTGAGAAAATCCCTGAGTTCATCGCCTTCAGGAACCGACTCAATCACTCGCTGCACTTTGCCCAGGTGCGCACAGAGAGGATGCTGCTGGACCTCTTCCTGGAAGCCGATATGTTAGTCGCTATATCCTTACCTTGTAAAGATAACCTTGTCTTATTTACTGCATTTTAGAAGTCAAAAAGTGATCATTTTGACAGGTTTCTGATTGTTGTCTTTTCACTGCACAGATCATCTCCTCTAGAGGAGAGCGTAAAATCAATGTCTCTATGTCCGGAAGAGGACGACATCCCGTGGGACAGCTTAAGGGACAACCGTGACCTGACCGTCCTCGTCAGCTGGAACCCTAAGGACCGGTACGACGAGCCCATCCTCCTGAACTATCACACGTTTTAAGCATTCGTTTGTTTTAATGATGATCACAAACTGCAGGCAGCTGAACGAGGAGCACAAGCAGCGCTCTCTAGAGGACGAAACCCTGTGGCTGCGGTTGCGGTCGCTCACGCTGCGTCTGATTGGCTGCGTCTCTGCGCTGACTCACCCGCCGGCACCACGCAACTCTGAGAAGACGACTGAAAACGGAGTGGCGGCCAAACCGTCTTCTCTACAGTCGCTGCTCTCACAGCTAGAAAACACGCTAAACCAGGCCACACAGTTCACGGAAAAACAGCTGCAGGTCAGAACCGTTACAGACCGTTCAGCAAAAGCAGTTAATCTGTTGTTTTTTTTGTTTTTTTTCCATTGATCCAAAATTCTGCTGTACATAACTGTATATGCATCATGTAAGTTTTATGACGACATTACTTGCATACATGCAATATTTTACTTGCAATTTTAATAACTAATCATTTTAAAATTTTGATGAAAAAACACTATCCCATACAGATTTGTACACATTAAAACCAAGTAAATTATTTAATAATAAATAGCCAATACCTTAACCTGGTTTTGTTTCTGTTGTAAACAAGATGTGGGTGAAAAACATTTAGCATTTTATACTATTATAGTATTTATATTTTGAATTAGCTTTTTTTTTTATACACATTTTTCATTTTTGAAGTAATTTTGTGATGTGCTTTTTTTATTTATTTTTATTTTGTTTAATATTTCATATTTCTATTTAGCTTTAATTTCTTTTTATTTCAGTTTTAGTCATTTTAGTACTTATTTTATTTTAGTTAACATTTCTCATTCAAGTTTTTCTATCTAATTAATATTAAGATTTTATTTGATATCATTTTCAGTTGTCAGTTAACAAAAGTGATTTTATTAGTTTTAATAGAGTTTACTAGAGTTTTAATTTTAGTTTTAGTAATTTTGTGATGTGATTGTCATTTTTGTTTTTTTCCATTTAGCTTTATTCTATGTAAGTGATTAACGAAAGTGATTTTTAATAGTTTGTTACTATAAATGAAGAAAAATATTTTTTTATTTTATGAGTTTTCTACTTTTTTACAATCTTAAACATTGACAAAATAAATACATTAACTTCAATTTAAAAAAAAAAAATTGATTAGCTTGTGCACAATTTAAAAAGTGATTTAAAATTGTACACTATTTTCAGAACATATTGGTTAAAGAAAAATTAAAAATAAAAGTTAAGTCTATTGATTGTGTCTGTATGTTGTGGTTCACAGCATCACTACCCGTTTCTGGGTCCTGTGCCGTCTCGTCTGGCTCAGGCTCTGTCCAGCGGCTGCTGTCAGTGTCAGCTCTCCTCCTTACAGCTCCCTCTGCACCTCCAGGAGCTGGAGACCGCCGGCCTGGGTTCGTTACCTCACACCTTGTTATGTACAGTGTTCATCTGCTAAGCAAGTTTTTGATTTCATGACAAATATTAGCATATTTATTCTGTTACAATCCATTTTAAATAAATTTTTCTGGCCTGAAAAAGATCAAAACAAATAAGATCCCACTCAAAAAAATTATTATATTTATTAATTATGGAATTTATTGTCGATTGTCATTTTTTTTATAATATTTTTAATCCTTCAGTTTAACTTGATTTATGATTGCATTACATTAATAATTTCATCTCTTGTATTTTCAGATGAATCAACAGAGCTTCAAACACAAATTTCTAATCTTTTCAAGTCTTTAGCAGTACAACTTCAAGGTATGTTTAAAATTTCAGTATTTTTGTACATATTCATGTTTAATTTGTCACATTTTATCCCAAGTTTATTAGATGAATATTGCTTCTTTTCTTTCACTCAAAGGAAATAATTGTCTATTTCTGAAATTATTTCTTTTCTGCTAATGTAAGAAAATAATAACAATAGTAATAATAATTCAGCCTGCTTTCACTATCCAATCAAATCCTGATGAAAATAATTCACCAGAATGAAAAAACTGTCTAGGTTTCTGAAATTATTTATTTTCTGCTGATGTAACCAAGTTCATGTGAGCAGGGAACATAATAATAATAATAATAATTATTATTCACCCCATTTTCATTATCCTGCTGAAAATAATGCACATTATAAAAGTTAAATGTGTTGCAAACGGTTTCATGTTGACTTTGTTCTGTATGCTTCTCCAGATATGTTGGAAAAATGTAAAGGTGACCTATTAGAAGTTAAAGACGGTCAAAGCAAAACACAACACTTTCTACTGGAGAATCAAGTCTATTTTGTTGAAGTGAGTTTCTCTCCATCAATGTATTAAAGAGAATATATGACTCTCTCAAGAAAGTAAAAATAATTCATTCTTAACTGTTGGTTCCAGACTGTTTGTATCGTCCTATGGGTGTCTGATTACTGTGGAAGCGTCCTCCGGCCCTTAAAGTCCAGTTTACAGAAGAAGAAGAAAAAGAAAAAAGAAGCCAGCACTGTAACGGTAGTAACCGCTCTGATCTCTATTGAACCTCTCTCCCGAGTCAATATTTATGCAGTGTAGGGTTGGAGGGAATGTGGGTCAGTCTTGTTTATGTGCCGATTTGTGTCTCCCACACAGCCACCGGTGCTCTCGGCCTATCAAGAGTTCAGCGGCAGCTTGCAGAGTCTCCTCAACCAGGCGCTGGAGTACATCAAGAGCCAGGAGATCAGCCTGACGGCGCTGAAGCTGGGAGCCCTCAGTCTAGAGGGACAAACCCAGTCTGAGGTGCGTCTCTAAAAGACAGACTTTTGATTATCAGCAGCAAGTCTGGTCCAGTGTTGTTTATATACTATTATAGTATTCATTTATACTTTCAATTAGCTTTTATTTTTATATTTTCGTTTTTCATTTTAATTTTAAGTTTTTGTCATTTTTATGTGCTTTTGTTTTTTTTGTTGTTTTTTTGTTTTGTTTTGTTTTCAGTTTTAG
Source organism: Tor tambroides (assembly GCA_021397915.2). NCBI lineage: Eukaryota > Metazoa > Chordata > Actinopteri > Cypriniformes > Cyprinidae > Tor > Tor tambroides. The sequence continues at coordinate 17,433 of JAFVLL020005726.1, read as the reverse complement.
TAATCTTAATTCTTAAATTTTAGTACTTTAATCTCAGTTAGTTTTCAATAGCCAACATTTATCATTTTAAAATATTTTTAAGGAAAAAGCTAAGTACATTTATATAAGAAAATTAAGAATATTATATAAGGTAAGAATATTTCCAGAAATGCTTCTTAATGGTATAGCAGTCTTAAGAAGAATTCAAATTCTTGAGAAGAATCTTAAAAATAATTTCATCACTTAAAAATCCTCATTTAATGAATTTATTGGGTTGTTTCAAGTTAATTGTTGCAATTATAATATAATTATATAATTATAATTAAAGTATAATTATCATAATATAGTAATTTAAGATATCATTTTTAAATTGTTTAGTTTTAATGGAAAAAATTGTCTTTTAAGTTTAATTTTATTTAAGGAAAAAAGTTAGGAAGTGTTTTTGGGAATACAAAACATTCCTAAGACTGTTATAACAAAACTTAAGAATTCAGATTCTTCAAATAATTTTATTTAAAAATAATTATTTAATGAACTTATTAGGTTATTTCAAATTAATTGTTGTGATTCTAATATAGTTTTTAATTCATTTAATAAGTTGTTTGATTTTATAATTTTTATGTTTTGTTTCTTTTTTTAAAGTTTAATTTTTAAAAATATTTTTAGAATGTAAATTTTAATTTAATTTAATAGATTTTTTTGTTGTCTAAAACTTTTGAACGGTAGTGTGTGTGTATGTGTGTATGTGTGTGTATATATATATATATATATATATATATATATATATATATATATATATATATATATATATTGTTTAATTATAATTTAAGGAAAGAGCTTAAGAATATTTTGTATTCTCAAAATACTTCTTAAGTCTAACAATTTAAGAATACAAATTCTTGAGAAGAATCATCTCAAATTTTGTCTCATTGATTTTTATCACTTAAAAATCATTTAATACATTTGTTTTTTTCCCCAAATGGATTGTTGTAATTATGAAAAAGATTAAAGCTACTTGGGAATATTTCTTCAGTTTGGTCCCATAAATTGTGTAAAGCTAGCGAAATGCGTGTGTGCATTGTGAATCTGAAACTAGGACACGATGCTTCTAAGAATGTGTTTCTCAGTTTATGACCACTGTTTTCTTGCTTCATTCAGGCGGAAGGGACCTTCACGAAGACGGCCATGGATAAGGTGCAGAGCAGCTACCTGCGTTCACTGCAGGAGATCGGGGAACTGTTGAAGAAGAGAGCGGACACGTTAAAATCCCTCAAAATCTGAGCGCTCCATCAATCCGGTCCCCGACCCGCACGGCTCCACGCGACGGCGTCCTCGGCCCCTAACGCATCCTCCCGTCTCAGTCTGTGAACTCAGCTGGTCTCGTCTC
>JAFVLL020005726.1:0-15967 GCA_021397915.2 Tor tambroides | reverse complement strand
TACGTTCGCCGTGCGTTTCCCTGAAAATAATTGCACACCTTAGAACGTTCGTCAGCCAATCAGATTCAAGCATTCAACGGCCCCGTAGTATAATGTCTGATAATGTACCATTTATGAGCACAGCGCTGCTTTGTGTACAGCCGTTACCAGGGAAACCACTGAATTCATGCAGTTCCACAAGCGCCACCTAGTGGCAGACAGAACCTCATATGTGACCCTGGACCACAAAACCAGTCATAAGGGTCAATTTTCCAAAATTCATCATTTCAGATGATTTATGTCATCTGAAAGCTGAATAAATAAGCTTTCCATTGATATATGGTTTGTTATGATAGGACAATATTTAGCCGAGATACAACTATTTAAAAATCTGGAATCTGAGGGTGCAAAAAAATCTAAATATTGAGAAAATCACCTTTAAAGCTGCCTAAATGAAGTTCTTAGCAATGCATATTACTAATCAAAAATGAAGTTCTGATATATTTACAGTAGGAAATTTACAAAATATCTTCATGGAACATGGTCTTTACTTAAAGGTGCTGTATGTAGGATTGACACCTAGCGGTTGAACTAGGTATTGCAGGCCAAATTCAAAATATTGGAGACGGTTTTTTTCACCCGGCCCCTCCTCTTCAGACTTGACACACACGCAGGTTGCCACTAATTAATGACACCAACAGAAACGAGCGCACATGACGATGAATGAAATGAAATGCGCTGTGTTCCTGGCATGCCGAAATACAATTGGGTAAACTGGCAGTGGGCGGGTTTCACAAACCATAACAAACACAGACATTCCGGGCCGGAATGCACATTTTCAAAGGAGAATAACTGACTGTAGCATTGTTTTTCAGATAAACAAGTATGTTAACTTAGCATGTTTCTTAAATATCTGCAAACATATGGCATTTTTATGCATTAGTTATGCATAAGGTTAGTAGAGTCAAAATCCTGCATACAGCACCTTTAATGTCATAATGATTTTTGGCATAAAACAAAAATCAATAATTTTGACCCATACGATGTATTTTTGGCTATTGCTACAAATATACCCGACCGACTTAAGACTGGTTTTGTGGTCCAGGGTCACATATTTTAGCCTTTAAACTATTTTTAAAGGGGTCATCGGATGCCCATTTTGCACAAGTTGATATGATTCTTAATTAAAAGTCTGTAACATACTTTGGTTAAAATTTCTCAGTGGTAGTGTAAAAAACACCTTTTTAAACCTGTCAAAATCAGCTCTGTTTTTAGCAAGCCATTATAGTCCATGTCCCTTTAAATGCTAATGAGCTTTGCTGACCCCGCCCCTCTCATCCGTGGGGTGACAAGCAGTACTGTTTACTTTAGCTGTGAAACTGGCTAACTAGTACATTATTAGGAAAGGCGATTTGCAAAGATTCATAAAAAACCCTTATACTCACTTCTAGACGCATTTAGGCAGATTAGGGATCGGCGCATTCCCTTCAAAGCGAAAGTAATGTTAATCCTCTGCGTCTTCAGCGGCTCAGATGTAGGGAGTAAATGACAACTGTTATATTCACTATTACATCCAACAACAAAACGCCTCAATCGCTTAATCGGAGACATTCTTGTTTTCCCCTGCACCGGAGTCGACACAGTGGCGGTCGGACTGTTTACAGCTCACTCAGTTCACTCAGGGTGGGTCTAAGGTAAGATGGCCTTGTCAATCAACTGTCGTGGGAGCGGTCTGTGCAGAACTACGTCATTCTAACAGGGCTCTCAGAACAGCCTGATTTGAGAAAGGGGATTTTAAAATAGAGATTTAAAAAACACTGGATGGAGTTTTATCATTATAGGATGGATGTGTACACACACTTCCAACACACATTTATTTTGCATCCGATGACCCTTTAAGAAATAAAGGAAAGGGATGAGTCAAAATGTAAAGAATTATTTTAATTTAAAGCACACAAGACATCTTACTGATTAAATGTTTTAGATTTTTGAAGGCACACGTTTTTTTTTCTGAACAAAAACAGCAGGCAGGCTTATTGAAAATGGAAATTCATCCTCTGCCATCAAAGCCGCTGAAAAACAAAATTAATTCTTTATACTTCTGACTCATCCCTTTTCTTTATTTCTTAAAAATATTTTAAAGGCTGAAATGTGAAGTTTGTAATTTAATACAACTCTATTTGTGAAAACCCGTGTTTGAACTGCAAATCGTGTTTTTTTAAAAATTTTTTATGGTTTATACAGTATTTATGGCTCATACAGTATTTATTTGATTTGTGCAGGTCTTAAAAAGCCTTAAATTTTATTTTAAAAATCCTGCTGGTACCCTGTTAAATTATTTCTTCCTTTAGTTTTTATTTTATAATTTATATACTTTGTTGGCTATTTATATTGTGCAATGCTATATGCAATCCAGACCGGTGATTTCTAATAGCACAATTAACATCTGATTTAAAGTGAAAAACTTAGTGTGTGTGTGTGTGTGTGTAAACATGTAATTTACCACAGTTTAAAGTGCTGAAAATCTTGAAAATGCACCTTGAAAGTGCTTGAAAAGTGCTCGAATTTGAATTTGGAAAAGGTGCAAGAACCCTGAAACAAGTTTCTACAGCTTATAGTTCACATCTCTTTTTGGTATAAAGTAATCTGCAGTCAAATAACTAAATATACATTACCATTCAAAAATTTGTGGTCAGTCTTTTTTTTTTTTTTTTTTTGGAAGACAGTAATATTTTAATCAGCAGGGACATATTAAATTGATCAGATGTGACAGTAAAGACATTTATAATGTTACAAAAAAATTCTATTTCAAATAAATGCGGTTCTTTTGAACTTTCTGTTCAAAGAATCCTGAAAAAATGCATCACAGTTTCCACTAAAATATTAATGTTCTTGGCATTGATTAAAAAGATGTTTCTTGAGCAGCAAATCAGAGCATTAGAATGATGTCTGAAGGATCATGTGAAACTGAACAGTGAACACTGGAGTAATGATGCTAAAAATTCAGCTTTGCATCACATCATAAATTCTGTTTTAAAATATATTAATACGCAAAAAGAGTTATTTATTTCTAATCAAATAAATGCAGCTTTGATGAGCATAAGAGATTTCTTTCCAAAACATTATAAATTCTATGTGCTTCTACCATTGAAGTTGCATTTGATGTTTGTATCGCAAAGAATGTGCAACCATTTGATTTTTTTTTTGTCTATACATTTGATGTCTCTTAGTCATTTTGCCTTATTTTCTCCCTCAGAGAAGCTGACCAGTGAACTGCAGAGCCGTGAGAACAAATGCATGATGCTGTACCGCCGTCTGGAGCGCTGGGCCGAGTGCAACGCGCTGTCCTGCAAGCTGCTCCTGAAAAAGTGAGTCCACTACTGATAGGTTTTCTATCTGATTCTTGAACGGATTTAACATAAGTAGCCATTTTGGAGTGTAATTGTTCCATTTGAGCAATGCATTTTCAGTACTTAAGATGTTAGTCATTTTTTGTTTCTCTCCGCAGCCCTGACGACTGGCAGTTCTACTTATTGTACTTTGACTCTTTGTTCCACCTTATTGATCAGAGCTGGGCACCTCCGCAAGAAGGAACTCAGTAAGTAGAAAATTCACAATACTTAACTAGGAAAGAGTTTGTCACACATGAGATGGAAAGTCAGGTGCACTGCGTTGTATACTGGCTGTAGGTGATTGGATATTCCATGCATACTGAGCACAGTTTGCATACTAAAAAGTCATACTAAATTTCTGTCTCTCAGTATCATGCATGCTGTGTTGTTTCTCTCACTACTGCAGTTCTGCAGAAGGGGAGGTGCATGCCTCCACAGCCCAGGCCATCAGCTTCATAGAGGACCGAGCAGCCACAGAAGAAGCGAAGGAGTCCAAGCATCTGAGAGGGCCATACCTGGCCCGCCTGGAGCTCATCAGACGGCTCCGAGAGCGCAGCTGTCCTGAAGCACAGCAGCTAGGTACACAATTGATTGGGACTCTTTCAACACAACACAGGCTGCGTTTTTGCTGTACGTTTCTGACCTGTTTTCCCACCATGATGCAGGTGAACCTCTTGAGCTCATGTTCCAGTTCTTTGTGAAGTTTGGAGACAAGCCATGTTGCATCACCGACCTGAAGATCTTTCTGGATCTTCTCACACCTGACCAACATGTGCAGGTAATAACGATGAGAAGCAAGATCAGTGAATCACTTGCACCAAACAAGAATATCAATTTTATACTTATGTATACAGTTGCAAGAAAAAGTAAGTGAACCATTGTCAATTTTCTGCATAAATTGGTCATGAAATTTGATTTGATTTTTCTCCAAAGTCATAAATATCAACAAACGCAATATTTCTAAGCTGATGAAGCACAAACAATCATCATCTTTCATGTCTTTGAGCACACTCATTAAACATACAAAGTGATAGTGGAAAAAGTAAGTGAAACACTAGGCTTTTGGTGTCACTAAATGTCAGTTGGAGTCAGATGGTAGCAAACCAGGAGTCCAATCAGTGAAACGAGAAAAAAGGTGTAGTTTAGAGCTAAATTGACATATACAAACACCCAAACAGTGTCAGTGACATTCACTAGCACCAGTAGCTGATGTGCTAGTGAAAAAAAAGAGGTCTCAGAAGACCTATGGAGACCTATGTAGCTGGAAAGGTTTACAGCGTCAGTCCACAGTTAGACAAATTGTCTATAAATGGAGACGATATGGTACTGTGGCTACTCTCCATAAAAGTGGGCGCCCAGCCAAGATCTCTCCAAAGGCAGAATGCTCAAATAGGTGAAAAACAACACTAGAATAACATCTAAAGACTTGAAGGATTCATTGAAGCTGGTTAACATCTCCGTTCATGAGTCAGACATACATAAAACATTGAACAGGCATGGAAGGATACCACGAAGGAAGCTATTGCTCTCCAAACAAAACATTGCAGCACGCCTAAAATTTACCAAAGACCACCTACCTTGACACTCCACAACACTACTGGGAAAATAGAATTGTTTGGGAAGAACATGCAGCACTATTTATGGCATAAAAAGAAAACAGCGTACCAACGGAGACATAAAATCCACCTTTTGGAGTGGCCTCAACCCAATAGAGATGCTGTGGAATGACCTCGAGTGAGTGAGCTGGGTGAGGAAGAATGGTCCAAATTCTCCAATAAATTACTCCGGGACGTTGTGCAGGTCTAATACAAAGCTATAGGAAGCACTTGCTTGAGGTTATTGCTGCCAAAGGTGGTTCAAACAGTTCATTTCACTTACTTTTTCCACCATCAATTTGTGTGTTTAATGAGTGTGCTCCACAAGATCCGCTTAGAAATATTTTTTGTTGATATTTGTGACTTTGGTGAAAATCAAATGTAATTTCATAACCAAATTCTTACCGCAAATGAGAAAATTGACATTGGTTCACTTACTTTTTCTTGTGACTGTGTATTTGCTTACCCACTATAGAAAGAGAAAGAAAGAAAATAAACTTTATACGCGACTATACAGTTGCAAGAAAAAGTGAACCAAACTGCATGTCGTTTAAACAACAATTCCGATATTATCGTAGACAATATATAGCGCACACCCCTACGTTCCTGGAACATATTGTTGGACCACATCCACGGCCAGTGTGAATTAGGGCTGTCAGATAAAAATTTGAATATTTGTCTCATTCCAAATAAAAATCCACATTCGAATGCAAAAAACATTGCATTTGAATTTTAGGTGTGCGTCAGGCAGTCTTATCAGTGGCGCACGAAATGCGATGACGATGTAAGTGTCATTGCATTTTAATGCTTTTGTTAGCCTATCCAGTTGAACCCGCTAGATGCAGCGCTGCTCATTCAAAATATTGTGGAAAAAGAGAACATCAATGCGGAGAAGATCTACGGCAAAACTGATACCAAGCCATTCACACAGAACGCATATTTATCACATTGAGTCTTGCACTTGAGGCTCGCACAAGAGAGCCGTATATTTAGAAAGCCATGCAAAATTTTAAAAAAAACATGTCTTGAGACTTTATGGCGGTTTTTCCCTATCCCACTTCATCTCATGTTTTTAAATTAAAAGAGTACTATTTGTGATTAGTTTTCGGTCCTTTGTAATAAACTATACATTCATACATGATGCTGTTTTGTTTCTAATTGTTTAAGCAACTTAATTATATTTGGTTTATAAACATTATTTTAAACATTATGCATTTTTTTCAAAGATAGATGTGTTATTTTATTACTTTGAATAAACGTGAATTTGGAATATTTTGCTCGATGCGCCCTCTTGTGGCCTCAGGAGAGAAGCCAAAAGCTTTTTTCCCTCTAACTGAAATTATGCCTATTAAATTTGAATATAGTTCGCATATTGATAATATTTAAGTGCAAAATTTGAATTTAGTTTTACAGTCATTTTGACAGCCCTAGTGTGTGAATACTCAAACATGTTAGCATGGGCACGGAAAAAATATGCACCGCATAATATGCAGGTGAAGCAGGCATAAAATGACCTACGTAGGTCTGGGATGGGCCGCGATGGGTGTGTTAATAATTTAACTTTTTTTTTTTCCATAACTAATTAAAATAACGTGTTAAATATATACTAACTTTCTTTGCGACTGTCTCAGTTCATCAACAGGCTAATGGAGGCCGTGCCGCTGGGCGCTCCAGGAGAGGATGGTGTTGCTCTTCCAGGAGACACGCGGGCTCTGCAGAGACATCTGTGTGTGACCCAGCTGAGCCGCAGTCTGGGTCAGCAGCACGCACTCAACACCGAGGGCAAACTGGGCCTCATCAGAGAACTGAAGGCACATTACCGGCATGGCTTACAGTTCGGTAAGCAGATGACTAGGCAGGTTGAACTCATGAATTTTTCCTTTTTATGAATGATAATACTAGTGCTGTCAAACAATTAATCGCGATTGATCACATCTAAAATAAAAAGGTTTTGTTTACATAAAATATGCGCGTGTACTGTGTATATTTATTAATATTTATATAAATGCACACACGTGCATGTATATATTTAAAATGTTTTGTTTATATATTAAATATTTATATATAATGTAAGTTATATGAATACATACATGTAAATATTTTCAAAATTTATACTGTTTGTGTGTGTATTTATATTCATAATAAATATACACAGTACACACACATATATTATGTAAGCACAAATTTTTATATTGGATGAAATTAATCATGATTAATCATTTGACTGCACTAGATAATACCAGTGTCTAATATTTATTTAACTTTGTATCAGACTTTGTACATTTATTTCTATTTAATATGTTTTATTTGACCGATAATGTTGAGTAGCAGCAGTCTTACCATTTCCCATTTTCTTTCTGTTCTAGGGAAGTCCTGTTTAAAAACAGAGCTACAGTTCTCAGATATGTACTGTCTCATGGCGGCTCATGTCTATATAGACCTGTGGATGGAGACGGGTGAGTCTGCTCCTCATTTCAAGTCAGCTTGATTGAAAGCGTTCATGTTTTCTTGTTATTGCTGAACAAGTGCTGTCTGTGTTGTAGGTGATCAGAACATATTGTGGCAGGGTCTGGGGCTGTTAGAGGAAGGTCTCTCCCACAGTTCCTCCAACGCTCAGTTCAAACTGCTGCTTTTGCTTCTGTACTGCCGACTGGGGGCTTTTGAGCCGGTGGTAGATCTTTACTCCAGTCTGGACGCCAAACACGTCCAGCACGACACCATAGGGTAAGAAGAACGCATCTTTTTTTTTTTTTTTTTTTTATATATATGTTAAAGGTAACATTAGATATATGTTCCCGGTCTGTTCATTAATGCACCTTATTCTAAATTTGAAAGATCTTTTTTGATTATTAGCGAGATGCAAGTTTTATGACAGCACATTATTTGCATACATGAAATATTGTACTACTTTATATTGGAAAACCAATAATACCATTGAAAATATACACTCTCCCATTCACATTTGTGCACATTAAAACCAAGTAAACCATGTAAAAATAAATATCCAATAACTTCACCTGGTTTCTGCTGTAACCATGATGTACGTGAAGAGGCACTAGCTATTTTAATAGTTTCAGTTAACAATAACACTGGTGAAGAAAAATAGGGTTTTTTTTATTATTATTTATTTATTTATTTTTTGTTTAAACACAATAAATAAATAAAAGTTGATTGCCTTGTGTACCAAGTCAAAGTACAAAATATAATAATGATCTCTTGGTTTTGTCTTTGTCCAGGTATTTGTTGACCCGCTATGCAGAGTCTTTGGGCCAGTTTGCTGCTGCTTCCCAATCTTGTAACTTCTCCCTCAGGTTTTTTCACTCAAACCAGAAAGATGTACGTCATCATTCTGATTAATGATACTATATGTACAGAATCTCCCAGAGATGACCATTCTGTCATCATTTACTCATGCTTAAGTTGCTTGTTCCTGCAGACCTCAGAATACATTATTCAAGCATATAAGTACGGTGCTTTTGAGAAAATCCCTGAGTTCATCGCCTTCAGGAACCGACTCAATCACTCGCTGCACTTTGCCCAGGTGCGCACGGAGAGGATGCTGCTGGACCTCTTCCTGGAAGCCGACATGTTAGTCACTTTATCTTTACCTGTCGTATTTTCTGCGTTTTAGAAGTCAAATAGTGATTTTGTTGATTGTTGTCTTTTCATTGCACAGATCATCTCCTCTAGAGGAGAGCGTAAAATCAATGTCTCTGTGTCCGGAAGAGGACGACATCCCGTGGGACAGCTTAAGGGACAACCGCGACCTGACTGTCCTCGTCGGCTGGAATCCTAAGGACCGGTACGACGAGACCCTCCTCCTGAACTATCACACGTTTTAAGCATTGGTTTGTTCTAATAATGATCACAAACCGCAGGGAGCTGAACGAGGAGCACAAGCAGCGCTCTCTAGAAGACGAGACCCTGTGGCTGAGGTTGCGGTCGCTCACGCTGCGTCTGATTGGCTGCATCTCTGCGCTCACTCACCCGCAGGCACCACGTAACTCTGAGAAGACGACTGAAAATGGAGTGGCAGCCAAACCGTCTTTTCTACAGTCGCTGCTCTCACAGCTAGAAAACACGCTAAACCAGGCCACACAGTTCATGGAAAAACAGCTGCAGGTCAGAACCGTTACAGACCGTTTAGCAAATGCAGTGTGTGTGTGTTTTTTCTCCATTGGTCGAAATTTCTGCTCCACATAACTGTATATGCATGATGTAAGTTTTATGATGACCTATTACTTGCATACATGCAATATTGTACTTGAAATTTTAATAACTAATCATTTTAAAATTTTAAATGAAAATAAATACTATCCCATACAAATTTGTACACATTAAAACCAAATAAATATTTAATAATAAATAGCCATAGCCAATACCTTCACCTGGTTTTGTTTCCGTTGTAACCAAGATGTGGGTGAAGAACATTATTTTAGTATTATATTTTATATATATATATATATATATATATATATATATATATATATATACTACAATAGTATTTATTAATATTTTGAATTAGCTTTGTATTTTTCATTTTAGTTTAACTTGTAGTTATTTTGTGATGTTTTTTTATTTATTTTTTAATATTTCATATTTCTTTTCTAATTTATTTTTCTTTCAGTTTTAGTCATTTTAGTACTTTATTTAGGTTAATATTTCTCATTTAAGTTTTTCCATCTAATATTAGTTATTTTTAGTAATTTTGTGGTGTGATTTTTGTCATTTTTATTATGGGTTTTTCTTTTCCATTGAGCTTTATTCTATTCAATTTTAGTTTTGATGTAAGTAATTTTAATACTTGGATTAGTTTTATTTCAGTTAGTTGCCAAGGCAACATTTTAATTTATTTTGATTAACAAAAGTGATTCTTAATAGTTTTAGTTACAATAAATGAAGAAAAATATTTTTATTTTATGATTTTTCTCATTTTGTTTGCAATGTTAAACACTAACAAAATAAACAACTTCAATTAAAAAAAAAAAAGATTACCTTGTGTATAATTGAAAAGTTTTTTAAAGTTGTACACAATTTTCAGAACATGTATTGGATATAAAGAAGGGAGTTAAGTTGATTGATTGTGCCTGTATGTTGTGGTTCACAGCATCAGTACCCGTTTCTGGGGCCTGTGCCGTCTCGTCTGGCTCAGGCTCTGTCCAGCGGTTGCTGTCAGTGTCAGCTCTCCTCCCTACAGCTCCCCCTGCACCTCCAGGAGCTCGAGACCGCCGGCCTGGGTTCGTTACTTCACACCTCATTATGTACATCTCCATCTGCTTAGCAATCCTGTTTGATTTCATGACAAATATTAGCATATTTATTTTGTTACAGTTGTAAGTTTATTTTTCTGGCCTGAAAAAAAAGAAATAAAAAACATATTATATTATAAATCATACTAAGTAAATTATACAATTTATTGTATATTACAATATTTTATTAGATTTTTAATCCTTCAATTTGACTTATGATTGTATTACATCAATAATTTTTTTTCTCTTGTATTTTCAGATGAATCAACAGAGCTTCAAACACAAATATCTAATCTTTTCAAGTCTTTAGCAGTACAACTTCAAGGTATGTTTAAAATGTTTGTACATATTTAATTTGTTACATTTTATCCCAAGTTTATTAGATGATATAGATCAATATTGGTTATTTTCTTTCAGTCAAATGAAATAATTGCCTGTGTTTCTGACATTAATTTTCTGCTGATGTAACCAAGTCTATGTCAGCAGGAAAATAATAAAAAATAGTAATAATAATTCAGCCCACTTTCACTATCCAATCAAATCCTGATGAAAATAATTCAACAAAATAAAATAACTGTCTATGTAATATGTTTATGAAATTATTTATTTTCTGCTGATGTCACCAAGTCCAAGTATTATTGTTGTTGTTATTATTCAGCCCACTTTCAGTATCCAGTCAAATCCTGATGAAAATAATTCACATTACAGATGGGTTCATTTTGACTGTTTTCCTACTTGCTTTTCCAGATATGTTGGAAAAATGTAAAGGTGACCTATTAGAAGTTAAAGACGGTCAAAGCAAGACTCAGCACTTTCTACTGGAGAATCTAGTCTACTTTGTTGAAGTGAGTCTCTCTCTATCACTGAATTTAAGAGAATACATGACTGTTGAGAAAATAAAAGGAATTCATTTTTAACTGTTGGTCGCAGACCGTTTGTATCGTCCTATGGGTGTCTAATTACTGTGGAAGCGTCCTCCGGCCCTTAAAGTCCAGTTTACAGAAGAAGAAGAAAAAGAAAAAAGAAGCCAGCACTGTAACGGTAGTAAGGCTCTGATCTCTGTTGAACCTCTCTCCCGAGTCTATATTTACGCAGTGTAGGGTTGGGGGGAATGTGGGTCAGTCTTGTTTATGTGCTGATTTGTGTCTCCCACACAGCCGCCGGTGCTCTCAGCCTATCAGGAGTTCAGCGGCAGCTTGCAGAGTCTCCTCAACCAGGCGCTGGAGCACATCAAGAGCCAGGAGATCAGCCTGACGGCGCTGAAGCTGGGAGCCCTCAGTCTGGAGGGACAAGCCCAGTCTGAGGTGCTTTTGATTAGTAGCATCAAGTTTGGTCTAGTGTTTTTATATACTGTTATAGTATTCATTTTTACTTTGAATTAGCTTTTATTTTCATTTTCCATTTACATTTAATGTCATTTTTATGTGCTTTTTATGTATATATTTCTGTTTAGCTTTAATTTGTATTTTATTTCAGTTTTAGTAATCTTAGTACTTAAATTTTAGTACTTTAATTTCTGTCAGTCTTCAATAGCCAGTGTTTATCATTTAAAAATATTTTTAAGGAAAAAGCTAAGGATATTTATATAAGAGAAATTAATATTCCCAAAAATGGTATAGCAGTCTTAAGAAGAATTCAAATTCTTGAAGAATCTTAAAAATAATTTAGTGGGTTGTTTCAAGTAAGTTGTTTAATTGTAATTATAATCTAATTGACAATATATATAATTTTTAAATATAATTGTTTAATAAAAAAAAATAGTCTAAGCTTAATTATTTTAAGGAAAAAAGTTAATGTTTTGTATTCCCAAAAAACACTTCTTAAGCCTGTTACAAGATTTCAGTCTTCTTAAAATAAATGTATTTAAAAACAATTATTTAATGAATTTATTAGGTTATTTCATATTAATTGTAATTCTAATATAGTTTTTTATTAAGTTGTTTTTTTCAAGTTTCACTTTTTTTTTTAAAGTAGGGCTGGGCAATATATCTCATGCGATATGCATGCGCATCTCGTCAGTAAAGCCGGTTCCTTGATTAGCGGTAAATATCCATCACCTGTTTTCAAATGTAGCGGCATTTAATACCCGGAGCCGTAGTTCACTGAGAAGCTACGCAATATCGCTTTCATTATCGCAGATGAATCACCTTCGATAATGAACACGATATTGCGTAGCTTCTCAGTGAACTATGGCTCTGTGTATTAAATGCCGCTCCATTTGAAAACAGGTGATGGATATTTACCGCTAATCAAGGAACCGGCTTTACTGACGAGATGCGCACGCATATCGCGCGAGATATATCGCCCAGCCCTATTTTAAAGTTATATTTAAAATCAAGATTATAATGTAATCAAGTTTATAGAATTTTTATTATTTTTAAAATCATTTAATTAAGTTTAATTTAAATAATTAAGTTTAACTATAATTTAAGAAAAGAGGTTAAGAATATTTTGTATTCCCAAAAATGCTTTTTAAGTAACAAAACGTAAGAATTCAAATTCTTGAGAATCATCTTAAATTTTTATATTGATACATCTTGATATTTACTTAAATCATCATTTAATGAATTTATTGGGTTGTTTCAAATTAATTGTAATTAGAAAAAAAAACATTAAAAATACTTGGGAATTTTTCCAGGCTTCTAAAATTTCTTATAAATTGTGTAAAGCTAGCTAAATGCATCTGTGTGTGTGTGTGTGTGTGTGCAATCTGAGGTTGAAACTAGGTCATGATGCTTCAGAGAATGCGTTTCTCATTTTTGACCTTTGTTTTCTCGCTTCATTCAGGAGGAAGGGACCTTCACAAAGACAGCCATGGATAAGGTGCAGAGCAGCTACCTGCGTTCGCTGCAGGAGATCGGGGAACTGTTGAAGAAGAGAGCGGACACGTTAAAATCCCTCAAAATCTGAGTGCTCCATCGATCCGGTCCCCGACCCGCACGGCTCCACGCGACGGCGTCCTCGGCCCCTAACGCATCCTCCCGTCTCAGTCTGTGAACTCAGCTGGTCTCGTCTCCTCTTCCTATTTATCCGTCTCATTACTCACGTACAGACACAGGCACACTGTAAAGTTCAACAACGGCTTCAGCACAAACATCTACGGTGCTCCGCGCAGCACTTTTAAGTGGAAACGTAAACTTCATATCCCTAACAAAACTACATAGGCAAATGAAAATAAGCAATTTTAGAAGTACTGCTATAAATTATTGTACATAGTGTGAAGATAAAGAATATCAACGAGAACTCGTTGGCGAATTAAAGTAAACTGCTTTGTCCTTTTGTCGATGTCTTGCGTTATTGTCTCTCTCACTTCCCAGCCGTAAACCATCGCGATTGAAGGTTCGTTTTCAGACGACACTCCAAAGCAAAACGGGCCCTAACGGTGCCACTCCGTATCGCAAGTAGCCAACTTCCAGACTGACACACTCTGCGACGCGTTTACGTAGCCGTTTGCGATGCACAACCAGCCAAGAGCTACGCTTCGTCCCGAGGAGATTTTGCGCAAACTTTCGACAGGGTGGCGCGAGTATCCAGATGCTTTGGGTGCTTCTATTGTGATATTTGTTCGTATATTACAAATGACTTTACTTGAGCCACAAGCATACGAAATGTAGCTTTCCCGACTGTTTGTTTGGAATTGCCACCGTGTGAAAACAAATAGCATTTAGTGCTACTTGAGGTTTGGGAAAGTTTGTGTTTGTTTGTTAGTTATCCTTTGATTGGTCAAAGACGTTTATTCAATCATGTTTGGAATTTATTTTATGATTAATTGAATCCATTGGTTGGGGCGCGTTGTTTACTTTGAAAAATTGTCGATTGCACTGATGATGTCCCTTAAATGATGAGGTTTTATTATTGTTGCATACCAAAAATGTCTAAATTAGCCTTGCGTTAAAGTGTTAGTTCACCCCAAAATGAAAAATCTGTCACTTAACGCACCCTCGTGTCATTCCAAACCTATGAGAAATTTGTTCATCTTCGGAGCACAAATAATATTATTAATCAATTCTGACAAGACTTCTGTCCCTCCACTGAAAGTCTTTCACCCAAAAACACTGATGATTTAAAACATTCATAAAGAGATTTTTTTTTAAATCATATGAATTGAGCAGTGTAATCCATGTCTTTTGAATAGACAATCATTTTATGTGACGAACAGATTTAATATATGCTTTTATTCTCTTACAAGCATTGATCGATGAACATAAACAGAAGCTCATACTTGCTTGACGCATGAGAACGAATCTCATTGGTTTGTTCTCTCGCGAGCGTCAAGAAAGCATACTCAAGTCTTCCTTACCATAAATAAACATTGTTTACCAATGAATGTGAATAAAAGCCTAAAATAAACGTGTTAATCTTCAGAAGACTTGGTAAAAACTCTTATCAAATTGTATGGATTTATTTGGGTGAACAGACTTTCAAGGATGGGCGGAAACATCTCAGGTTTGATTAAAAATATCTTAATTTGTCTTCCGAAGATGAACCAGTTTCTTACGGGTTTGGAACGACACGAGGGTGAGTAAATTGACATTTTTCATTTTGTGGTGAACTATCCCTTTAACGTTGCAGTAGAGTCGAAGGTAGGTTTTTATACGACGATTTGTTGATGTCTACCGGGGAGTGCAACTTGTTTACAATGTTTCCGAGCACCATTATGAATCATGTTTCTAGCGTGTGTTATCCGGTGTGCTGCAATCTACGGGCTTTCACTGCTTTATACCTGCTCGGGGAGGGTGGAAATACGCTTTTCTCTTTTTAATTTTTTTTTTTAATTTTGATCCAACAAGACGGGATACAGGACAGGTTGTGCAACAAGCGGCTGTTCTTGCGTCGCTCTGGGACTGAAGGGCCCGTTTGGCGTCCTCACCGTCACAAAGCTAGAGGACCACAGGCGCTTCTGGACTGAGGAGGTCGTTTGGAGATGGTCAAGAGATGGTTGGAAGTGTGTCGGCTGATGAATTCTTTTGTTAGGGAAATCGAGAAAATACAGACAAAAACACTGGAATGTGAAAAGGAGTTTTTTAAATAAAAAGTAAATGTTACACATGCTGTGCCTGCTTTTCAATTATTATTTTTTTATTATTATTTTGCATTCACTCAGCTTGCTTTGTCTTTAAAGTCAACATGAACTCAAAAGATTTACTTTAAACATGTTGCTGGTTTCATTGTGAATGATTTAACAGTGCATTAATTAATGTTGAGGTTAACTCTCAAATGGTCCTCGTTTCCTGTTTACACTTAAGGTCCTTGGGATCATATTGACCCCAAACATTGAAAGAGTAATTGTGAAAAATATAAACATTTTTAATCATACAAATAATATATCACTTTTTTTGTTTACTTCTCATCTATACATTAATGCTGTGTTTTTGGAGATATGAAGTACTTTTGTATCTATTTACCACAAAATTACTCAACTACACCATTAGCTTGCATGTGAAATGTTAATTTTTTTTTTTGAAAAAATCACTTAAATGATGATCTGAATTTGATTTAAGTTGCTTCTGGATATTGATCTAGGTGTTAGGTGTAGAATTCTGCCATTTGCTGGTTGGAGAAAAACTTAGAAATCACAGTTTTTGAAAGAATAGTGTAACGACCATATACAGGTGCTGGTCATATAATTAGAATATCATCAAAAAGTTAATTTATTTCACTAATTCCATTCAAAAAGTGAAACTTGTATAATGTATACATTCATTCCACACAGACTGATATATTTCAAGTATTTATTTCTTTTAATTTTGAT